>CAUYTI010156659.1:0-43446 GCA_963575145.1 Galago senegalensis
TAAGGTGGTGGGTTCGAATCCCCAGCCCGGACCCGCCAAACAACAATGACGGCTGCAACCAAAAAAAAAAATAGCCGGGCGTTGTGGCGGGCGCCTGTGGTCCCAGCTACTTGGGAGGCAGAGGCAGGAGACTCGCTTGAGCTCAGGAGTTGGAGGTTGCTGTGAGCTGTGAAGCCACGGCACTCTACCCAGGGGGACAGCTTGAGGCCCTGTCTCAAAAAAAAAAAAAAAAAAAGAAATGTGAAATGAGCAGTTAAAATTAACATATTTTCCACAATTTTTTTTCAGGATTTCTTTCCATTTTGCAGAGTTAAGCAAAAGTTGACTACATGTTTATGAATTTTTCTGATCTTTAACTTACTTCAAGTAGAGGACTTTTTCCATTTTTTTTGTTTTGTTTCTATGGTAACTGGTTTTCCATGCTCTATTACATTGATACTTCTCCCAACAGTGTTGGGACTGTTTTGCCCCTATATATTTTTCAATCATTTCTGATCATCTGTACATAGTAGTTACTCAAAAAATGAATGAGCCAGGTGAAGTGGTTCCCACCTGCAATCCTGGCACAATTTCTTGAGTCCAGAAGTGTGGATGGTAGTTACAAGAAGGTCTTTGGCTGACAGTTCCAAGGACTCTGCTGGCAAAACCCCAGATCCTTTGACCTTCCATACTAAAAGCAATACTGTCCCAGTCACAAGTCATATATTAGCAGTGATAAAATTAAGGCAAGACAAAAGTGCAGTAAACAAGATGTGCTAGGAGTTCAATCATCCAGTCAAAGAAAAACTACTTGTTTTTTAATCTTGACTCTCTCTTTGAAGCTTTCCACTGTACTGTATTTTCTCATGCCTGAGATTTCAATAAAATCCAGTGAGGAATGCTATAGAGGGCTACACCTTTGATTCTTCTTGTGGAGTGCTTGCTGGTGTTGGCCTCCCCTGGTCCCTCAGTTCAATGCAAATGGACTGAGTAGGTGTACTCATTTTACATCAAGTTGCACCAACACAGGAGTTTGAGACCAGCCTGAACAACATAGCATAACCCCGTCTCTCCAGAAAAATGTAAAAATTAGCTGGGCATGGTGGCACATACCTGTAGTCCCAGCTACTTGGGAGGATGAAGAAGGAGGCTCACTCAAACCCTAGAGTTTGAGGTTGCAGTGAGCTATGATGATGGCCAAGGCATTCTAGCTCAGGCAACAGGGTAAGTCCCTCTCTCCCCCTACTCCCTGAAAAGATGAATTATAGTGAAATAAATAGCCTGCTATATAGCAATATCTAATACGGTAAAAACATTTAACTAATTCTGATTTAGGAAATGAATACGCATGTAGAAAGCATTTAGAAGGTGATTAGTGTGGTTGTTAATAATCAGAATGAAGTATTTGACTGTAAATTTGAAGAAAAAAAGGAGAGACAAATAGGCTTAGCATATACCTACTCTGAATAAAAGCCATTCATATCTTCCCCTCACACACAAAATTTTATCTTGAGACAATGCTGGCAAAGGACTCTACTGGCAAAAACCCAGATAAAATATAGGGCTAGAATAAAAAATAATTTTGCAAAGTAACCTTGAAAGTAGGATACAAACAGGTTTGGGAAAAAGTGAATTCAATTAGGTAGACCATTTCTCAAGTGGAATACTTCAGGAGATAATAGAGCAGGTGGGTGAGTGGATAAATGCAAAGAGATAGCAGTGAAGATCATACAGTTTTTGCTTCATAGTTAAAAGTATTTATAATATTTATTTTAAAATTCTCATAAGCATTCATATTTATATGAATTTGCATGTGGATCATGTGAGTTCTGTGTAACTAATAAGAATGTTAGGTTTAATATCTCAAGCACATTTAAAATTTTCCAAATTTTAATGAAATTCTACATAGCTTACACAAAATTTCCAAACTAAATTTCTTCTTATACTCCAGTAACTCATTATTCTTTTTGTTTTATTTAAACTGTTTCTTTTCTATTTGCTTCATTATGTTTATAATATTTTATTTATGATAATCCTAGAATGGCAGATTGGCCTTTTAACTGTTTCTCTACTCTCCCCTTCAACAATCTCTTCAAAAAAGATTTCTGAAGATAGTTAAATTATTTAGATAACTGAATCTATATTAAATTCACTAGATATCCTTTTATGAGTTTGAATCAAATGCTAAAATTTTCTATTATGGCCCAAAAAAGTGTGGTGCAAAATGGGGTAGGAGATAAGATCTTCACTAATAATCCTGAAATGGATTAACATTGAAATTTCTAATAATTATTATTAATCAGTTCTACATAGTATTATTTAATTTATTGTGTAGGAAAATAAAATATAGAATTATGAGACATGAGACTCATAATGGAATTCATTCACTATCTACTACTGTGTTCTCCAAGTTTCCATTTAAAATATAATTTAAAATCCATGATAGATTGCTTTTTTGGTAAATAATTTTTAATCTATCCGTGACAAAATTCAATTAGTTTTTAAGTTGCAAATAACTATTAAACTATTAGTTCAGCTTCATAGCTATTTCTTTTGGTTTATTATTATGTGTTACTTCTGTGGTAGTTATTAGCTTTGCAGGACAGGATTTCATTTAATTTGTTTGCTGTTGTATAATAAACGCCTAGAACCTGGACCAGATTCATCCCTCAAGAAATAGTTGTAGAAGCTCTGCGCCCATAGCACAGTGTTTACAGGGCCAGCCACATATACTGAGGGTGGCGGGTTCGAACCCAGCCCAGATCAGCTAAACAACTGCAACAAAAAAATAGCTGGGCATTTTGGTGGGCACCTGTAGTCCCAGCTACTTGGGAGGCTGAGGCAAGAGAATTGCTTAAGCCCAAGAGTTTGAGGTTACTGTGAGCTGTAACACTACAGCACTCAGCTGAGGGTGAGACAGTGAGAGACTGTTGCAAAAAAAAAAAAAAAGAAAAGAAAAGAAATAGTTGTGGAAGGATGGAAGAAAAGGAGAGAAGTTTCCCTCTAATTCAGATTTTTTTCTCAAAATCTAAGAGCTTTTGCCAACATAATAGAGTTATGCATTCATAGAGTACTTCTGTGTTCATTAGTGTATCTTCACATGCACTTTTAAAATTCAATTTTACAATAACTTTGATTATACATTGGGTACTTGGGAAGTCTTTTAAAGTCAGGGAGAGTGTCTTCAATGTCCTTCCTGTTCCCACTATAATGCTTTATTATTTTAGTCAGGGTTTAGTGTAGGAAATAGAACCATCTTGAATTTTTTAAACAGAATTCAGTTAATTAACTCAAGAGCTATGTGCTCACAAAATCACTTGTATGATTGAAGAAGCAAAAATCAAGGGTTCATTATTGGTCTGTTTGTTTTAAAGTGCAATCACCCTAACCGTGATTTAGAGTTCAGGAAGTTTCTGCTACTTCTATTACTGCATTGCCATAACTACCACCCCCAAATCTGGTAATTAGACTTGGTGGAAGGTGGACACCAGCCCCAGGGAACTATTTCCATCTGTTGAAACATCCTTCCTGACTTCCTCAGACAGAAGACAGACAGGGAAGGCAGCCTTTACCTCCCCTTGAATTTTCAAATCTTGCAAGTACATCACTGATAGTACTACATGTATAAGCAAGAATCCCGGTTGCAGAAGGTTTAGGAAATGTAGATCTAGCCTGTAATGGGGAGAGAATATACAAAGGCTATGGAAGGGATCCAAGAACCATACAGAGTATGGGTGGTCTATATTTTACAAATACAAAAACTAAAGACTAAAATGGCTAACCTTTTTAATATAGTCTTGGACCTGATTCTGAGGCAAATCCGGGGCAATGAATGACAACTCAGGATTTAAAGTAGATGGTATTTCTCTCTTGTAAGTTAAAAAATGTAATTTCAGTGAGTATTAAAATGTGTTCCATCCAGAGGTAGGATTTATAATATTTATTACATGAAAGGAGTTAGATATGCACATATTAGAAAATTATCTATAGCTGACCAGAAACACTATAGAAAAATATATGTATAGCTAGACATACTCCCATATTTATGCAAGGGAAGCAGAGTTACTCTTGAGTGGCTTGCTTAGGGGGTTTTATGCTCTAGCAGAGCTGGAGCTTCCAGCTTACACTTCCAATTTGTAAACTGTGAGCCACATGTAGATTATTTAAGCTGTTTTGTGTATCTGTGGTGTCAGAGATCACAAAAATTATGCATGGACCTTTTTTTTGCTCATTGGCTTTTGATAGTGTTTGTATATTTAATGTGTATCTCAAAACAACTTTTCTTTTTTTTTTTTTTTGAAGAAATAATGGCTGAATATCTCAAGTCTGTACCTGTTTTTGCTTTCTTCTTCCCCTGAACAGACCCTTCCACCTCAAGCAAGTCAACTCTTTACTTTTTTGGTGTAGTTGTTGCTGTAGTTTGGCCGGGGCTGGATTCAAACCCACCACCCTCAGTATAAGGGATGGTGCCCTACTCACTGAGCCACAGGTACTGCCCCAGCTTTTTTTCTTCCAATGTACAGCAGAAGAGATAAAAGTTTGAACACCCCTGCAAAGAAAACACCACAGGTGGGTGCAGTGGCTCGTGCCTGTAATTCCAGTGCTTTGGGAGGCCAAAGCAGGAGGCTCACTTGAGGCCATGCATTTGAGATTGGCCTGGGCAACATAGTAAGATCCCCATCTTTACAAAGAAATAAAATTACACAGGTAGACCACCAACCTGGAGTCAATCACTGAAGAAGGAAAGGCTAATGTTGCCCAGAAATTAGCTGCTGGACACTCCTAAGAAAACAGTATAAACAGTATGTGTCACACCTTAGGTGTAACAAAAGTGGGCAGTAGTATTCTGTTATAGAATATGGAATATACTTCTACTTGTGTGGAACTTCTAGATTAAATGCTCATATCAAATCAGAAAAAGAAAAAAATCTCAGTCTGCCAACACCTCTTTATTTCCTGCAGGAATGTCTTCACAGAGGTATAATATATAATTGAATTACCAGCCATTATCAAATATTGGTATAAGAGATACTAGTAACAAATATCCCATATATTCATATTTGTACATATGAAGTAGCACATTTTGTTCGTTGCACTCATATAAATGTGATAAATTTAGTGTTATAAAATAAATCTCTTGAGAAAATTTAATGATTCCTCTTACAGATGGGGGCTCAACTTACAGATGATTCATCAACAACACATGAGGGCTTTGTGTGTGGCGGGGGGGAGGATTGGCTTATCTGCATCTACTCAATGCAGATCTACTCTACTCTTGTTCTTTAATCAGAATTGCAATGATTTTGTGATCTTATTGCATGTATCTTTTCCTCTAGCATTAGAGCCCTTTGCTCATATCACCACCATAATACTGAATACATGTATTATAGTTAATTGCTAGTCTCCACCGGACAGTGAGCTCCTTGGGTGTAAAGAACATGCCATATCCATCACGTAGCATCGTGTGCTTCTAGTAGAATAGAAAATACCAGTACACTTTTATTGATTTGCCTCACTGAATTTTTATAAGCTACCCAAAATCCTTTTCATAATAGGTAAAGTAAAACATAAATATTACTTTTAAATCGGGTATCAGAAAGAGTGTCAGTACCTTTTGGCATGGTGATAGAAAGAATATTATTGTCTCCCAGTAAAAGATAATTTCTTATGTTATTTTTATATAATTAGAATTTGAAAAAGAATACTGAATGATATCAGCACAAAGTCATTCTCTCAACAAAATATGCTGGACGTCCTTTACTTGCAAAATCCCTATTGGAAGAAGTGGAGCAAAATGGCAAATCTGACAAAAGCTTCAAGAACATTGACAAAGAGGCTCAGCACTTGTAGTTCAGTGGCTAGGGCACCAGCCACATACACCAGAGCTGGAGGGCTCGAATCCAGCCCAGGACAACTACAGCCAAAAAATAGCCAGGCATTGTGGAGGGTGCCTGTAGTCCCAACTACTTGGGAGGCTGAAGCAAGTTTGAGGTTGCTGTGAGTTGTGACACCATGGCACTCTACCAAGGGTGACATAGTGAGACTCTGTCTCAAAAAAAAAAGGAAAATATTAAGAAAGATAAGACTTATGGAATCAAGATTCTATTAACTGGCCCCAACTTTCCTGTACTTCTTAGAAGTATGAGATCTTAAAGGAATGGTAGTAAATATGGTCATGTTCTTAGTCTGTCCTTTAACAGAATCTCTTTAAACACCAAAAGGAGGCCTTGAAACAAGTGTCATTTGGACAAACATAGGTGCCCTAGAAGGTGAGGTAGTAGCGCAAATCTATTATCTGTGGTGTTCCTTTAAAAGAAGGAACTTTTATTGAACAAATATTTATTGCTGAGGTCCATGAAATTAAAACCAAAGTTCTAGTGAAGTCTTAGGGCTGGATTGTGTAGAAAGTCTTTATTCAGGCACCAGATTTGACTGGGTTCAAAACATTGTAGAAAAATAGTAAGAAATTCATGCAGGATTTTAGGATATTAGTTCATAGCCCTTGCATGAGCTCAGGAGAGTCATTTTTCTTGGTACTTTATGTGAAACTTTAACTGGAGTGTAACTGATGTAATAAGTTCTAATATTTGTTAACCTCCTTTTTCTTCCTCTACCTTATCAAATTTTAAATGATTGTTTCATAACTATACTTTCCTATGTGGGAAGCATGGATTCTACAACCCTAATCTAGTAAACATTTATCCTGAAAATAAAATAAATCTAGAGACCTTAGTTAATTTAATGGTGAGTATTATTCGGAAGGGTAAATTTGATACCAAAATAATATTTTCTTATTTTAAAGGAATGGAGGGAGAAGAGATAGTAAATGTTCTCTGTGACTGATATTCAGAAGAGATAATTTAAATAGCCCTCACAAAATAGCCCTGATCTAATGGCCTTTTCAGACACCAACTGTCTTCAATAAACTAAAACTCACACTGTTAAATTTGGCTGCAAATATAAGTGCTTCTTTGTCCAAACTTGGATTAAATCCTTTTCTATAGAAGAAAATACTTTAAAAGAAACTTGTCTGATTATTATTGCAAAATCATAGGGGTGAAGAAAACTGGAAAAACCTACCTATCCTAGTTCTTTGTCTCATTTACAGCCACCCAGTAGTTTCCTACTGGAATTGGAATAAAATCCAAACTCTTCACTGTAACCTACAAAGTTTGCAGAAACAGCCTCAACCATCTCCTTCTACCTTCTACCCTTCCTGGCCAGTTCTCTGGGCACTCTGGCCTTTGTGTCTTCCATGAGCCTGCTGGGCTCAGGCCCAGTTTGGGGCCTTTACCCTTGCTATTTACATGGCCTGTGATGATTTTTCTCCTAACCTCTGAATGACTATTTTCTCCCATCACTCAAGTTTCAGCTCCAATGTTGGCCCCTCAAAAGAAACTTCTCTAACTCCCCCATTTGAAGTATACATCCCAACTTGGTCATCTTATTTCCCATTTCCTTCTTTCGTTTTCTTTATAGCACTTTATTTTTTTTTCCTTAGAGAACAGAGTCTCATGTTATAGCCCTCAGTAAAGTGCTGTTAAGTCACAGCTCACAGCAACCTCCAACTCCTGGGCTTAAGCGATTCTCTTGCCTCACCCTCACTGGTAGCTGGGACTACAGGTGCCCACCACAATGCCCAGCTATTTTTTGGTGCAGTTTGGCAAGGTTCAAACCCGCCACCCTCAGTATATGGGGCCAGGGCCCTACCCACTGAACCACGGGCGCCACACTGAAATCCTTATCTTACGAATCTGTTACTGTTTTATTACCTCCTATAAGATCTAAGAGACCAGAGATATGGTCTCTCTTAAAGATAGTTGCTGCTTAATAAATACTCCTTGAATGAAGAAAAGAACATGATTCCACCCCACTTTAAAATATCTCAAAAAATGAAGGATAATATTTGGACTATCTAGTTCAGCTAACTTGAAAAAAAGGTTTTTCCTATATCTGTTCAAAAGTCTTTATTTTTTAGTTAATTCTGTTCTTCCTTCTTCTGTTCTTCTTGACATAGATTTCACATTTTTAAGGAGGTTTTTTTGGTCAAGACCAAGTTTTTTTTTACATTCTCTTTAGTTATCTCTGTTGGGCTTTATGCATTAATATTCTAAAAATGTGGATGTCCAGGTCTTCCTGAAATTAATTCAAATTTTCTACCTTGCTTTAAATTTTAGAAACTTTGAAAAGTATCCATTATAGGAATTATGTTTTTCTCAGCATTGAAAACATATTACTCAGAAGAGGTAGATTGAGGGTTAATAGTAATTCATTTCCCCTATCTTTTTCTAATGAAAATTAAAATTTCATTACTATAATACACATGCATGTAGAAATATTAAAGTTATATGCCTTACAGTCACTATTTCCTATTTTAATCATTTTTAAAAGAAATAAAGATGGTTTAATATTCCCAGACTTTTAAAATGTAGCTAAATAACCTTTAAAAATGTGAGCAACCATGAACAAATGTTTTCTTCAAATCCTAATTGACAATTAATCCCTTTGTGTCCTTCCTTCTTTGTCATGAGTTCCAACGATATTATATTCAATTTGTTGGGTGGCCTCTGACATCTGGCTACACAAATCCAATCAATGGCATTTGACATTATAGTACTCCTGGTATGCCAGACTCCATGTCACCTTCGAAGCAGTCTCTTAGAGAATTCAAAAGAGATCAAGTTCTACTTCATGAATATAGTTAGACAGTTATTTGCTGTGGAAGTGAAAAGAATATAATTGCATAGGAATAAGGTCTTTATTAGCAGCCAGATTCCTTCCAATACCAAATAGGTTGTGTAGAAAAGAATAAAGAATTTTCCAAGAAAGGTAGTTTGCCAAAAGTTAAAATTTGTCCTGCCCTTTTTTTTCTTTGACACAGAGCCTCAAGCTATCCCCCTGGGTAGAGTGCCGTGGCATCACAGCTCACAGCAACCTCCAACTCCTGGGCTCAAGCGAGTCTCCTGCCTTAGCCTCCCAAGTAGTTGGGACCACAGGCACCAGCCACAATGCCTGGCTATTTTTTGGTTGAAGCCATGATTGTTGTTTGGCAGGCCCGGGCTGGATTCGAACCTGCCACCTTAGGTGTATGTGTCTGGCGACTTAGCCACTTGAGCCACAGGCACCACGCCATTGTCCTGATTTTTCCTTTTATCAAAGCCCTTATTGTGTAACACTTTTTCAACAACCAGAATCTCAAGATTTATGAATACAAAATGTATAGCTAGTCCTTTTGAAAAGAGGCAAAAAAAAAAATCTTTCTAGTACACAAATAAAAGAGTCACTAACGTATCTTAGCATCTGAATATTATTTAATCACATCTTGCTGGTTTCTTCGCCTTTTTCTAGCATGAAGGCTATGTGTACACAGTATTCCCATCTAGATTTTAGTGAAAAGAGAAAATGGCCTTCAAACTCAGCGTCCCCTGTCTCGTTATTTGAACCATTACTGTATGATCTACCTTCCTGCACACTGCCATCACGGTCAGACTGATTCACGCACTCTATGTGGCTACCTGAACCACTGCCTTGTGTCCAGATTCCCTCAAACTTTAGCCTTACACTATCCAGTTTAATTTTCTAATAAACTCCCAATGTATAATGTATAATCTTAATCTGTGACTTCTCTACTCTGGAGAATCTTCCCTTCCCTCATTCATCAGGGTACTGGGTACCCTTAAAGTCCAGATCCCTTCCCCCATGAAATCTTTCCTAATCATCCTTCTCGCTCCCAATATCCCAACACCCTCTATCCATATCAAGTCCCCAGTGGCTTTCCTCTTCCTGGAATCTCCAAATTCCAAGTATCTCTCAAATCCATTAGCACTATATATATAGTTAATGGTAAATAAATGCATCTACTGGTTGTGTGATTCATTACAGGTAAACTTTATGTCTTAAACAATGAAAAGAAGTGACAAACAATGGAGTAGACAGAAAGGAAATAGTATTATGGATAAAGACATGGCAAAATATAGACGCTCAAAGCAACAACTTTTGGAGCTTAATTTTTTAAGAATTTGCAAGGCTAATATATTCTATATATATTAACTGTTTAGAAACATGTACTGGTTGATATAAATCAGTTCCACAAGCCACTTATTAACCTGTAAACAAACGGTGCATAGTTTGCCTGGCTGTCACATGAAATGCCAGACACCAGTTCTCACTAGCCAGACTTTGCTCTTCCCACTTTGTATCCCGTGAACACAACACTTTGCCTGTCTCAGAGCAGTCATCCCATATGTGTTGACTAAATTACTCTACTAATGCATTGCTAAAAACTTACACTGTGAGCATTAATACAAAATCAGTGCTAGCTAGTTAAGTTTAATTTAATTTTTTTCACTAAAACTTGATGGTTTAATATTTTAAAAGCTTAGCAACTGTGAAATTATAAAAATAATGGTGTCAAGTTCCACTAAATAAAATCTTTTAAATGTTTAATTTTTTAAGTGTTTGACACTAAGCCAAAACAAAGAAAAATTTCAGCCAGCAGAAATAAAGTTAAAGTAATCATTTCACATCAGTCAATAACTTCAGTCACTGGTTCTATTACTCTAGAGTGGACATGCCAACCCATAAGCCTAGAAGGCAGATCCAAATTTAAGACTTATGTTCAAGGGCAAAAGGCCTGTTAAATCTTAAGTGATATGAGACAATTACTGAGCAAAGATAACCACATTTGAAAAATACTAATTTGTATTATAGTTGCTATTATAGCCATCGCCATCATCAAAACCATCATCATCATCCACAGTGTCTATCTGTGTGGTGTAAGATAGACTACAGAGGAATTGCCAGGGAATTCATCCATAGTCTGTCCTTTTAAATTTTTTTCATTTAATTTTTAATTAAAATCATAATGGTATACATTTATGATGTGGAACGCTTAAATCCAACTGATTAACATAACCATCACCTCACTTATTTTTTTATGGTAAAACATTTTTAATTTACTCTTAGTTATTTTGAAATGTACCCTTGCATTGTGCACATCAGGTGAGAGCCCACCAAATGCCCTCCCTCCTCCCACCAATCACCATCTCCTTCTTCCTCTCTCCTCTCCCTTGCTAGACTACATTTGTGGATGTGGAGAGACGGGAATGTTTTTACACTGCTAGTGAGATTGCAAACTAATACAACCTTTAGGGAAAGAAGTATGGAGAATCCTCAAGGAACTAAAAGTTGACCTTCCATTTGATACCACAACGCCATTACTATTACCCAGAAGAACAAAAATCATTTTACCACAAAGAATTTTCCACCAGAATATTTACTACAGCCCAATTCATAGTTGCCAAGTCATAGAAGCAACCCAAATGCCTATCAACTCATGAATGGATTAACAAATTGTGGTATATGTATAGTACGGAATACTATTCAGCCATAAAAACACAGAGACTTCACATCTTTTATGTTTACCTGGCTGGAGTTGGGACACATTCTTCTTAGAAAAGTATTTCAAGAATGGGGGGAAACAAAGTATACATACTCAATACTATATGAAACCAATACATAAACACTTACAGTCACACTCCCACAAATGATAAAATATAGTGTGTCTTATACCAAACAGGTAGATGGGGAGGTTGAGGAGTCAAGTTCATAACTGAACTACTAAAGTACAAACCAGAAAACCCAGTCATCAGTACTCACAGCACCAAAGGCAGAGCAAGATCCACCAGACACGATGAAGCCAGGTAATTGCTGACTGAGGTCCCTATTGCCCCCCCTAGGATCACTCTCCCAACATGTGGCCAGCTTGAGCTGTGGAAGTGAAAGATTCAGATGGAGTTGGGGGTTAAATGGGCTCAATGACTAGGCATTTTACTACTTTAAAGGGTGGAAACTGGGCAGACCATCACTATTAACAAAGCTCACACAGCTGAATTCAAACTTTAAAAAGTTATAAACATCAGAATATATAGATTATCAGTCCCATAAGCAGTGACACATCTATTTTGTTCATGGTCTATCCAGTGCTCAGCACAGTGCTAGATACAAATATAAATATGTGCTCAAGAAATAAGTAATCACCGATTGTTAATAGTGACTGATTAATCCAAAGTTTTCTTTCCTGTCATAGTAAGTACACTGGATGTCAGAAAAGCTTTAAATTTAACATACAGTTGCTGGCTACTAACAACTTATAGCTGTTTTCCTGAAGTCTGCATTAACTTGCCAAGCAAAAAAAGTTCTAGCGGTGACAAGCTACTCATTTCCTGGAGGCCGGAGACCCTCAGAGTGCCTCTGCTGCCAGTCCCTGTATGCCTGGAATTATGACAAACTGTCACCTTCAATTACCCTCCTACGCAAAGGGTTCTTCTCTCCCTTTCTTATTAAGTGTCTCAGGAAGATGGTGGTGGCATTAGAGATTTCTTGTGCATCAATCTTATGAGAATATCTGACTTTATGTAAAATGTTAGTTCATCTAGAGAGGACGAATACCATCTCCTATGCCTTGAGCCTAGAATATTGACTTTCCAGAAGACAGATCCACTGACATTGCATTATATCTCCTCATTTACCCTCCTGCAAATCAACCTCCATTTGTTTAAAGTGTATCTAACTTATCTTCTAGAATGAAAACAATTACTCTTTAAAGTAGTGGCATATTCTCCTTAAAAAATAAGTTTAGTTTTTTAAATAATTAAAGTTAGTTTTTAAAAATAAATATGTAAATGTGTTCAGAACTTAGGTCATCAATGCACGAGTTTTTGTTGTTGTTGTTGTTGTTGTTGTTGTTTTGGTTTTTTTGCAGTTTTGGCCGGGGTTGGAATCGAACCCGCCACCCCCAGTATATGGGGCTGGCGCCCTACTCCTTGAACCACAGGTGCCACCCAATGCCGGAGCTTCTTTAGGTTGTCAGAATCTCTAACACCTCTGAGTTTCCTTTTTTGCCATTTTATTCCTAAGTCTTTAAAAAGTTTGCAGTGGACTTTTCCTAATTCTTAGAGTGAAGTAGATATTGATTTTTTCCTATTATGTGAAGAAAACAAATGATGTAAATTACTTTTCATCACAGTCCCCCTTCAAAGTAGCCGGGGAACTACTAAGGACATCCACATTCCCACCCTGAATTCACACAGTAATTTGCTAGTGCACTTCTCTCCAGGCACCTCCCACTTTTCCACAAACCACAGAAGCTCCTTGACTGATTGGACTCTGAATCAATCCCAGGGTATAACACAATAATCTGCACATTTTGAAAAAGCAGGAGAGAGAAAAAGGAAAGGGCAATTCTTTTCATCCTTCATGATTCTCTTCAATAACTTCCTTATTCTGATGCTCTTGTTAGAAGTATTTTTTTCCATTCTATTACTGTAATATTTCTTACTTTGCATCTATTTCATCTTCTGTTTTAATTTAGTATTCCTTTTTGTCTTTTCCCACACTTCCTAGACTTTAACTAGACTTCCTACCTGAATGACAGAACCCAGGAACTCATTTGAATGATTGTTTTCCTAATTACCTCATGGATGATGCACAACAGGTTCTATGCTAGTTCCCTAGGAGGAATTTTATTTTATTTATTTATTTTTTATTATATAGTTATTTATTTTGAGACAGTCTCAAGCTGTTGCCCTGGGTAGAGAGAGTACTGTGGCCTCACAGCTCACAGCAACCTCCAATTCTTGGGCTCAAGCAATCCTCCTGCCTTAGTTTTTCTATTTTAGTAAAGACGGGGTCTCGCTTTTGCTCAGGCTAGTCTCAAACTCATGAGTTCAAGCTATCCATCCTTCTCAGCCTCCCAGAGTGCTAAGATTGCAGGTGTGAGGCACCATGCCCAGGCCCTAAGAGGAAATTTATTATGTATATAATAGGTACCTTACATTATTCGAGCTCAGTTCTCCCAAAGAAGCCTGGTTAAGAGAGATTCTATGTTAGACATCACACAGCATGCCTCACAGTACATAGAAGGTACTCAAAGAGTGGTTTTTTTAATGAATGGATAAGTGAATAGCTGTAAACCTGCAAGTCTGAACTTTAAAGTTATTTTAAGGTCAAATCAGTTCATTCTTTAACAAAATTATTTTTTAGTAAGAAAGTTACTTTCTCTGGTCATTTACTAAAGACAAAAAAGCTTCTCCATTCTCAGGAGTAAATAATAAAAGTGATGGAAAATTTAGTATGAGATTATTCTTGTCCTATCAAAATTATAGAATCATTTAATCAGGGACTTCATTATTTTGACAATCATAAATATCCAGATTTGTGTAAGCATTAACCTTTTGGCTATAATAAAAAAATATAACAGTTCCATTTATTTATATGCCAGAGATGTTCTATTTTAATTACCATGCTAATATCATATATGCAGTGTTACTGTCTCTTTATAAATATGAAAACTAAAACTCATAAATGTTGAAAACTTGCCCAAGTTCAAACCCAGCCTGGGCCAGCTAAACAACAATGGCAACTGCAACAACAAAATAGCCAGTCGTTGTGGCCGGCACCTGTAGTCCCAGATACTTGGGAGGCAGAGGCAAGAGAATCGCTTGAGCCCAAGAGTTTGAGGTTGCTGTGAGCTGTGATGTCACAGCACTTTACCCAGGATGACAGCTTGAGACTCTGTCTCAAAAAAAGAAAGAGAGAGAGATACCTGGTGGCAAAGAATCATTCTTTCCATTTTATGACACTGTTACCCCACAGTACTTTGGAGAAATACATAGTAACAAGTTCAGGACATCTATTATATGACTTATGTAGGCTTTTCTGTTTATAGTCATCATTTGCATATTGACAACACAGAAAGAAATACAGTAACAAAATACAGTGGATATTTAACTATAAGTGCTTAAAAGAAAGAAGTGAATAGTTTCCTTCCTTTTCACTTTCATCCCGCTTCCTCCGTCTATTCTACAATCCTCACAGGAGCAGAAAGTCCAAGCCTTTTGAAAATACATAACAAAGCGCAGCTCGTTCCCTTCTGTCTCGAATATGTGAGGGAATTTTGGACCAAAGAAACAAGCCTTAGAAAGCAGAACAAAAAAGCCATTCGCGTGGTAATTGTTTTGCAAAACTAACCTTATGTTCTTTGTGGACTTCAAAGCTCAGCAAGAAGGGGTAAAGTTACTCCTGAGTGAAGGGAATAAAGAAAACTTTTTAAAGGATTCTATGAGGAGACCCCCTGAGTATCGCGAGATGAAAAGGACCGAAAGCCTATTGGCTAATGGGATACGAGACGTCAGACGCAAGACGTCCGGCTTCCCGCGGGAGCGCGCTCCAGGGGTTTGGAGTACGGGTTGGGTTGGGTTTGGTTTGGTTTGGGTTTTGAGACAGTCTCACTATGTGGCCCTGGGCAGACGGCCCTGGGTAGGGTGCTGTGGCGTCGCAGCTCACAGCAGCCTCAAACTCTTGAGTCTCGGGCGTAGGCGATTTTCTTGTCTCAGCCTCCCAAGTAGCTGGAACTACAGGCGCCCGCCACCACGCCCGGCTGGTTTTTAGTTGTAGTTGTCATCGTTGTTTAGCCGGCCCCGGCTGGTTTCCAACCCGCCAGCTCCGGTGTGTGGCTGACGCCCTAGCCGCTGAGCTACAGGCGCCGAGCTGTGAATTACATTTCTGATCATCCTTGATCAGGTGGAGTACTTAACCATGAGCAAAGCGCACCCTCCCGAGCTGAAAAAAAAAAAAATGGAAAAGAAGTTACCATTAAAATTAAATGGTGGCAGATATGTCCAAGGAATACTGCCGGGATTTGATCCCTTAGAATCTTGTAATAGATCAATGTGTGGTGAGGGCAACTAGTGGGCAATGGAACAACATTGGCATGGTGGTAATACAAGGAAATACCATGTTAGAAGCCTTGGACCGAGTATAAATAGTGGCTGTTCAGCAGAGAAATCCATGTCCCCTCTTCAAGGAGCCTAATTTACTGGTATGTCGAAATTGGATCTTGTACATTTTCATATTCAAATTTTTGTTAAATAAATTTTTCTAATAGTAATAAAAAGGATTCTATCAGATTGTATTGCTAATATGGAGGCTAACCCCAAGTTTAATGGCATTGGATTCTCAGAGAAGTCAGCCTGTATCTATCTAGTTGTTTTCTCATCCATTCGTTTGTTCCAGATATATTTATTAAGCACCTCGTGGGTAATAGGAACACAAGGACTTGACCTGCTTTGGTAGCAGGAGTTTTTAGTTTGAGAGTGAAGATGGGGACAGAGGTCAATGACAAGTGAGTTACTACAAAACTAGGAGTGGCGAGAGTTCTAAAGTGTTAACAGTTTATTTAGATGAAGTTTATTCCTTCATTTTTCTAGGAAATATCCTCTCATCTCCCTATCTAGAATTGACTTTTTTTTTTAAGTATAGGAAGTCTAGGTATTAGGTTATGGTGCCAGAAAAAACTCATCTGGTACTGACTGGTTGTGTGACCTTAGACCACCACCGTCCTATAGAAACATAAAGTTAAGCTGGACACAGTGGGTCATTTCTGTAATCCTAGCACTTTGGGAGGCTAAGGCAGGTGGATTGCTTGAACTCAGGAGTTCCAGGTCGGCCTAAGCAAGAGTTATACCCTTCTCTACTAAAAATAGAAAAACTAGCCAGGTGTGGTGGTAGGTCCCTATAGTCCTAGCTACTCAGGAGGCTGAGGCAAGAAGATTGCTTGAGCCCAGGAGTTTGAGGTTGTTGTGAGCTATGACTCCACAGCACTCTACCCAGGGTAACAGAGTGAGACTCTGTCTCAAAAACAAAACAAAAACATAAAACTAGTCACATATATAACTTTGAATTTTCCAGTTGCCACACTAAAATTAACAGGGAAACTTAATCTTTATAATAGTTAACTAAATATATCCAGTATATTATTTCAACACATATTCCATATATGAATTATTGATGGGATTTTGTCTTTCTTCCTATTAAATCTTCAACACCTGGTGTTTGTTTTACATTTACAATACGTCACCGTTTGGGTTGGAATGAGCCGCATTTCAAGTGTTTGGTAGTCACACATTGCTACTGTGTAAGATATGCATTCTTATCCATAGTTTACCAATCCAGACTTTGAAGGTAAACTATGGATGAGAATGTTGAAAAGAAGCAAGACCGTGTCCTTCATACGTTATTTATATTTTCCTATCCTAGGTTAATGTTCTGTATGAACTTAATTTTGTAATCTGACAGCATAAATTGAAAAGCAGTGATATTGTTTCATCCATGTTTATATTAAACTTTACATGAATGAACAAACTCAAAAGTATGTTGTAAGAGCGCCATCTTGTGGTGCTGTGTTTACATTGTTGAAGCAGAATTTGGGAGAAGTGGAAAAATGTCAAGCAATCAGGGTAACATGAGTTTAAGAAGTTATTAGAGGGACCATGATTTCTTTTCTGTTATATGCGATCTTTATGGTTGGTGCTTAAGTTGTATGCGCTGGGGCATGACAAAATTCCTGAACAGAGGAAATGGACGAGCTAATCTCCAGGTGCCAGGTGATGCTCCAGCATGAACCTTGGCAAATGGCAAGCAGGCTTCAGGGCCAAATGTGTTAATTTGATATCCGCTTTAGTGAAATGTGAGTCTGAAACTGACAACACCTACAAAAGACCAATACATATGGACACATTGAGATTTTATCAGAAACGCTAAAAATAATATCTCCACTAGTCATTCAGTGTCAGCAAAGCCACTACAGGACTGCCAAACTTGAACTCTCTTCATTAGAATAAAGACCTCCATGAAGATTTATCTGCCATTAATGGTCACATTGATCAGAAACTAGTTAGGGGTGGCGCCTGTGGCTCAGTGGGTAGCACACCGGCCCCATATACTGAGAGTGGCGGGTTCAAACCCAGCCCCAGCCAAACTGCAACAAAAAAATAGCCGGGTGTGGTGTCAGGCACCTATAGTCCCAACTACTCCGGGAAGCTGAGGGAAGAGAATTGCCTAAGCCCAGGAGTTAGTTGCAGGTTGCTGTGAGCTGTGTGACGCCAGGTCACTCTACAGAGGGCGATAAAGTGACACTCTGTCTCTACAAAAAGAAAGAAAGAAACTAATTGGTTTCACACTGTGTTAGGATGGCAGAAGTGACTACATGAAAATACAGACTGTTCACTGGTTTGATCAAGCCAGGTAAAAGAAGTCATTCTGGAGCTGGCCTCCCAGTTTCAGACCATATTTTTGGCCAGGGTCAGGTTAAGGGTCCTTCTAAGTGTCATGGACCCCACAACATGAACTATCTAAAGAGTCTTTTAAGATAGACTTTATTCATATTAATTCATAAAACAGGTTTTCCTGGGTGCTGGAATACAAAGAAAAAAGTTTCAGTAAGCTTGAAGCTAATACTGTAACTTTTTTTCATGAAAAAATGAGTACTTAAAAAAATACTGTAAAATTCTAACTTCTATAGATAATCCATTCTCCCCTATGTAGCAGGCTTTAAAATAGTCCGTTTTTGTGATCTGACCAGTCCCAACCCATTTGGCCTGGCAGTCTGAGCTCTTCTTGTAGGGAACGCTCTTCTACACAGTACATGATGGCTGTCACCCTATATCTAACCAGTGTCAATTCTGGGTCAAGCAATTACATGTTTCAGAATCTTTGGGAAGACCTGATCTTCTCAATATTAATTAGTATATCCAATTAAAGATTCTGACAAAAGACTTTGACTCAACTTTCTCTTGCCCAGCTCTCCTAAAAGGGTGGGCCCACTGTGCACTAGTTACTTGTCTCTGCATATGAAATTACCCCAAAACTTAGAGGCTTCTAACAGCAAACGTTTGTCATCTAACAGCTGTTTGGAGGTCAGAAATTTTGAACCAGTTTAGCTAGTTAGCTCACATTGTGCTCAAAATATCTGTGAGGAGTAAAGTTGCCTAAAGGCTTAACTAAAGCTGCCTAAAGTTTAAAGTTAAAGGTGGTGGGTTCAAATCTAGCCCGGGCCCGCCAAACAATGGCTGCAACCAAAAAAAATAGCCAGGTAATTGTGGCAGGCGCCTGTGATCCCGGCTACTTGGGAGGCAGAGGCAGGAGACTTGCTTAAGCCCAGGAGTTGGAGGTTGCTGTGAGTTGTGATGCTACAGCACTCTACCCAGGAGGACAGCTTAAGGCTCTGTCTCAAAAAAAAAAAAAAAAAAAGAAAAGAAAACTTAACCTCAGATACAAGTGTTAACAGGTAGGGCCCAATGCAGTGGTTCTCAACCTTCCTAATGCCGCGACCCTTTAATACAGTTCATGTTGTGGTGACCCTCAATCATAAAATTATTTTCGTTGCTACTTCTTAATTTTGCTACTGTTATTAATAGTAATGTAAATATCTGATATGTAGGATGTATTTAGGTGACCCCTAAAGGGGGGTTGTTCAACCCCCAAAGGGGTCACGACTCACAGGTGACTCACAGGTTGAGAACCGCTGGCCTAATGGGAGGTGTCTAGGTCATGTCAGTTCCACCCTCCCTAGTGGATTAATGCTGATTATGAAAAGACTTGAGGTTACAAATTCACTTTCTTGCCCTTTGTCACAGGATGAAACACCAAGAGGCCCTTGTGTAATGCCAGGCCCTCAGTCATGAGACTTCTCAGCCTCCCAAACTGAGATAATACATTTCTGATCATTATAAATTATATGAAAATCTAGTGACAAAGAACCTATCAGTGATTGCCTGGGAATTGACTGGAGAGTTTACAAAAGGGTTGGAAAAAACGTGGGATGAGAGTTACACTCATTGCCTTAATTGTGGTGATAACGTCATGTATGTCAAAACTCTTCAAATTACACTTTATGTAGTCGATTTTATATCAAGTTTTACTTTCATAAAGCAGCTTATAAAAATAAGTGGTCTGTTAATCTTATTGAAGGTTTACTCCTTTAGAAAACATATGCCTACATTTGAAAATACCTAATTTGTTGAGGTTTAAACAGTAAATCCTCTATCTTAGGTTTCTGAGATAACGGGCAAAAGCCTTAAGCTTTGTTGAAACCCTAGTGATAGGATACTGGGAGGCCTACCCTTAAATCTTTAAAGTGCCTGTTACACCTTATGAGTTTTCCATATTTACAAATAAAACTAAATCATTTAACTTTGGAATTAAGGAATGAATAAAAATGACTTTGTCTTGGGCTCTTGTTACTGGCAGATGCTTGACTGCAGCCAAGACAGGACGAGCAAGGAACCTGCGAGTATCAGAAGCTCCCACAGAAGAGTCCACACACAGATCCATTCAATGCCTTCACCCAGTTAATGGTGCAACTTCCTAATTAAATTGTTTCTAGGATTAAGATGTTCTATAAAAACAAAAGGCATACATTATTTATTAAGCTCACAATTTTATTGATAACGAACAAAATCTATTTTTATATGTATATACAAGAGACAAAAATACAAAAATATATGTATACAAAAATATTAAAACATAGATATCAGAAATAAAGAAAGCAAGCACATTTTACAAAGGATACTTTCTTGGGAGACATATACATTGAGAAAGGTTAAGAAAGGAGACAAGACATTTAAATTAATAGACTCTAGAAATTGATATTTCAGCTAGTATTAATTTGATAACATTAATAAAATGTCTTAATTGCCAATAGATGGTACACCTTATTTATATTTAAGATTGTCAAAGGTAAAATTACACAGCCTTCTTTTACCATAAAATTGAATTATTTTACTTCTGTATCACAAATACCAGATTACTTTTCCTTTTATCTTAAAATATTTAAATTTTCTGATTCGCACTGAGAATTTTAAACTTTTTCACATTAGATTGTAAAGTATTTTAAGAGGTGGTGTATCCTCTTTATCCATCGAGAAAAAATTTCAATGTAAAATTGAAAATCACAATGTATTTTTATTATTTTAAGTTAAAACCTAATTTTTCTAACTTATATTCATGATCACTAACAATTGATTTAGTAAGAGGTCACAATCTTCGTAAATTCTTTTTGCTTTTTTTAGTACCAGGCAAGGGACCCGTTTTACAACTGGCTTTTAGGAGCTTGCCATTCGAACAGTCTTTGGTGGCATGATAGTCACACAGGCACCTTGTACAATAATCAAATCCACAGCCTTCCCGTTTGCACGTTGCTCGCTCTAAGTAGCCATCGTATTTTGCAGGTGAATTACAACGAATACAGGCTTTGAGGCTTTCGTTCTTTTTCAAGGTCTTGGCAACCTAAAAAACACATAAAACGAATTTTAGTAAGGACTGAATGTAATTAATTAGTAAAACTAGTTAAGTGTCTGTACTTTCCCCAATACATGCATGAAGGACGACTGTCACATGTTAAGATACCTGCTGCCAGGGGGTGCCTGTCGCTCAAAGGAGTAGGGCACTGGCCCCATATACCAGAGGTGGTGGGTTCAAACCCAGCCCCAGCCAAAAACTGCACAAAGTGCAAAAAAAAAAAAAGATACCTGCTGCCTTGAAGCAGTTCACTGCGCAATGAGTGACAGACAGCACCACCTGTCAACTGATCCATGGCTATTTCCCATTGCTACTTTTACATACGCTCTCTTCACTGTGACTGCTACTCACATATACCCCAATGCCCAACTTAAATGTCACTTTTTCTGTACAGTCTTCTTAGTGCCATTAAGGAATTGCTTTTTCATCTCTAGTTCTACCTTTTATGAAAGCATCTTATCCCATTATGTGACATTATTTTTATGTAGCTGTCTTCTATTTATATTGTAGAACTATAACATTTCCTATCGATGCAGTACCTGGTAGCAGATGCTCAATAAACATTTTTGAAAATGTTTACATGTCATGTTTGTCACTACATATAAACATTTAAGATAGAAAATAAACTTTACCATATAGAGTTTCTATTTATTTACCAACATATGACAGTGATCATTAAAAAAAAAATCTTACCAGTTAGATATAATTATGGTTTTTTAAATTAAGCTTATAAAATTATCTACATGTGAGTAGAACTTTGATTTGAAGGTATAGTAGGACTTTAATTTTAGAAAATTATTATTTTTTGAGATGGAGTCTCACTATGTTGCCCTCTATAGAGTGCTGTAGCATCACAGCTCACAGCAACCTCAAACTTTTGGGCTCAAGCAATTTTCTTGCCTCAGTCTCCCAAGTAGCTAGGACTACAGGTGCCCACCACAATGCCTGGCTATTTTTTGATGCAGTTGTCATTATTGTTTTAGCTGTCATGGGTTGGGTTCAAACCTGTCAGCCTTAGTGTATGTGGCTGGCACCATAACCACTGTGCTACGGGGGCCAAGCCAATTTCAGAAAGTTATTAAAGGCAGCAAGTGCAAAACATAGTATTGAGTAGCTTTGTAAGAAATGTTTAAATCAAGAAGGTTTTTCATTATTTCCTTTGTGTTTATAAATTAGAACTCAACATCACTGAACTTCCATGAATAATGTCAAGCAGAATCTACTATTTGTAGAAAGACATCTCTGTGTACTTTAATAATTTGAAATAGCATTTGGTTTCCCACATTTTGGAGAACAAAATGAAGGGATAAAAGAAAACAATTCCCACTAATACTCCCCTAATACAGAAGATCTATGGTTGACCTCAAGTTGACCGAGTTCTCATAGATTGAATAAGCACCACATGTAGATACGCATAGTAGACAAGTTCCTTACTTATGTTGATCACCTCCATATGTGGACCAGTTTGTTACAGTCCGTTAGGCAGTCAACTTAAAGAGGTTCTGCTGTAATTCAAATTAAACCAAAATTTAAATTACCCAAATCAGTATCAGGTATCCTAATTTATTAGGAATTATCTAGAGCAGTGGTTCTCAACCTGTGGGTCACAACCCATAAAAACTGTATTAAAGAGTCATGGCATTAGGAAGGTTGAGAACCATTGATCTAGAGCCATTTATATTTTGACCTTGAAAGGTTCCCCCCCACCATTTTTCACTTTAAAACTGTTTAAAAATAAATGACTCATGTTTCTAATTTATTGATTAAACAGAAAATTACCTTAGAGAATTCACTGTGTCGACTATAAGTAGAACCCTTCTGATCACTTTGACTGGATAACTTGGTCTGAGCATCTTTTGGGAGAGAAGTCTGAGCTGTTGCTTCTTGAACAGAAGCCAGTGGGATTCTGAGCATAACATAATCTCTGGTTGAAGTATGTGCTGATAAGTTTATGTTGCCTTCCTAATTAGAAAAAAAGTTTTAATAAAACTTAAAAACTACTTTCTTTCCTATATTCTCACAATCATTTTTAATGTTTGTACATGTAAGTGGAGAATAAGAACATAAAAGATTTATCGCTATGCACCATTTACCCACACATGCTTTAACAGTTACACCTACTATTCACACATATAAAGCCTAACTTATTGAAAGAAATTGTGTCAAATCACTTTACATGTGGATTAAGTAACATAAAGCACTTAGGGCAATAATACATGATTAAAGCTAATCAATGCCAAAGTACTATAGCCAGAAATAAAGGTTATTCTTTCCACCACCAGAAGATGGCAATAGTCACATTTGAATGTTTGATTTAAAACCAGCCTATTGGATAAAAAAACTAAACTTGGAGAATCTAATCAATTCACAAAAGTTACACACCAACAAACAGCAACACCAAAAACACTAACATTTGCAGGCAAGTCTGTCCAACTCTAAGGCCTGAACTTTTATTCATGTATTGATCTTGATTCTCAGAAATACTTCCAAAGTAAACTGGTTATTTTAGAAAAGTAAATGCATTTTCCTCCTACATTAAGATCTTCAGTAAGTTGACATTTAATTTTTTTTTGTAACCAGAAAAAAATCCATTGCTCCTATTTATTAATAACCAAAATTTACAAGTAAAACAGCCTTTCCAAATTTCTAATGGTAACAGAACACAGTACACAATGGCAGCCAACACTGGCTATGGGGTCAACTCTCCTTATCTAAGAACTAAGTAGTTTCCCTTTTGTTTCTTTAGATATTCTATTCTGGGGAAGACCTATGAAATAAATCACTGAGGTGAGATTCCTTCCTCTCTATTTTTGAGTTTGTTTTCTCAGTAATTTCTAGTGTAAGGCTAAAGTGCTTTACATTCTGTAAAGGAGGGTTTCCAGACTTTTTCATTCCTATTTCTATCTCCTATTTCTGAAAGAACAACAGCTATGTATTTTAAAATGAAAACATCAACAGTAAAGACTTACAGTAACTCTCTGTATGGCTTTATTATACAACTGGAATGCTCCTTTATCATCTTCTAGAATCTTCTTCCAAGTAGTGCTCACTTTAGACATACTGAAAAAGTAAATGGCCATAAAGGAAACAATTAAATCATCACAAAGAACTAAAATGAATGGAGCAGGAAAACAAACACTTTGCAGTTTTTCAAACCTGATTAGATGTTGGAATTGCCTGGGGCACTTAAGATTTAAGGATGCAACAGTCCTGGTACACTATGTCTAGTCTGTCTAAAATTGGGCTCAGGGTACTACTTTTTACTTTATTTTCCCACTATATCTGTGAACAAAATAGCCACCACTTTATTATATATATATATATATATATATATATTAAAAAACACCATTTTAGCTATTCAGTAAAAGTTATACACAAAATTTCAAAGTACTCTAGGATATACTGCTAATTAGTGGAAATTATCTGGTTTGCTTTAGCTATATTTTATAAAGACCAGGGGAAACCCACACTTGCAGAGTGCCTCTGGATAATTTCTCAAAAAACCAAAAAATGAATCCAGTTGAGTTGAATCCAATCAAACCCTACAGTCTATATATTCATCTTAATCAATTTTCAAAGTTATCTTATCCGAACTGATTTTCCTTGGTAGAATGACAAAGGGCAATTAGTGTAAGTTTTCTAAGAAATAGTCATAATCAAATCCCTATTTGCAGGCTTTCCTGTTTCACCACTGTCAAACTTAGGATAGCCCTACATCAAAAATGGCCTAAAAGGAACAGAAACTATTTCTTACTTTCAGGTGGGACAAAAACCGTAATGCCTACTGGGCCTCTGAACTAGGCTATTTTATATAAGTTTAGGCCCCAAAGATGTAATTTACACACAAGAAATTTTAGAACTAAATTTAAGGCACAAGGACTTCAATTTAAAAGAAATACAGTTTTCTAACAGCATGAATATAAAATTTGAAATGACTAGACTGAGTGCATACTTTCACACATAGGTAGTGAAATACCAGCAATGAGGGAAACCATTGCCTTGATGAAACATTCTAAATATACCCTAGTACAGGACGAGTATCCCTAATCCAAAAACCTGAAACTTTTTGAATGATGTCATGATGCTCAAAGGAAATGAACGTCGGAGCAGTTTGGATTAGGGATGTTCAATAATGAAAATATTCCCAAATTTGAAAAAATGCTGGCATGGATATTCAAAGCAGTAATACTTACTTGATTAAGTCCATATCACTGAGCTGTGTTAAAATATTTGCTAGAAGATGTTTAAGTCCTCTTCGAAAGAGTTCACAGAGAATATCTACATACTCTAGGCCCATTTTTCTGCCAATTATATTCTGTAGTCTATAATTTCCACTGGCTATAGTTGTCTTTAGTATCTCCCAATCTTTTTTTGGATTTCTTTTTGCATTCTTTTTTAATGTTGAACAAACAACTTTTTGAAAATGGAGCAGTGGCAGCAAGTTTTTGTTGGGATATTGGTCTGGGCTTTGTATCTGTAACAGGCAGGACTGTGAACTGTCACTGAAATTTTCCTCCAGGGGAAGGCTACCTTCTTCATGTTCATTGAGACCACTTTGTTGACAAAATGAAGAATACCCACTGTCTTCATAAAGTCTACTGGTCTCTAGTTCCTCTGTTTCATGTGTACTATTAAGTGTTCGTTGTACATGTTGATTTTCCTTGTTATGCAAGGGCTTGCTTTCAGTATCAAGTTCTACAATGCCAGGCCTCACAATTGGTGACCCAAGACATGATAACCTTTCATAGTCTTTAAAGCAGTCCTCACAAGAACCTTCCAAATATGCAGGAATGTAGGAACCTAGTCTTCCAACGTCATCGGATTTTACCAGTTTAAGTCCAGAATGAACATGGTGGTCATGGTTAAAATCACACTTCATTTTAACAGAAAGAGTGGAACTTTCTTCTTCTTTACAGCCTACGAAAAGAACATTTACTTCTTAATGGTAACATTTCCACACATCCCTACTTCTTAAATTAAGATATACAAAGATTACTTTATATTCATTCAGTGTTATGTTTTGCCTATATCCATTGGATATTATCCAAGTTTAACTGCTGATATAATAACACTTGCAAATATTATTTATATCTTTTAAGATGTTAACATTCCAATCAATCAGATTTAGGAGAATGATAGGGCAGCAGGTATAAATTACTGTCCAATTGCTTTAAATAACTTAAGATAATGTAATAGTAATAGCTATTTATGATAAGTAGCATAAATGAAAAAAATAAGTCTTGATACTATTAAAGAACCATGCAATTAGTTCTGGATATTATCCATTAGAATTCAAAATTACTAATTCAAATTTAAACTTCAAAAAAGCCAAAGACTTGTTCAAGGTTGTTTAGCACCCTAGACTTCTTCTTCAGGGCCTAAGAGATCAGTTAAGGCATACTGGAACAGGTAGCATTGTAGGACAGCTTTGAAGAATGGTTTCCTCAATGTCTATATAACTGACATTTTGGACCAAATAATTCTTTGTTCTTAGGTGTTATCCTGTGTATAGTAGTATGTTTAGCAGCCTTTACCCATTAACACAAGTAGCAGCTATTGTTCCCAAGATTCAACAGCAAACAAATGTCTCCAGTTACCAGTTATTGCCAAATACTGGTAAGGAGGAAAAGCCAGTGGCAACATTTCCTCTGCTAGTTGAGAACCACAGCTTCTAAGAGGCTGGGAGGGGCACTCACTAAAGGATAACTTGAGCAAAGGCATAATACTTGGAAGAAATACAGTAGATGGGTTCAGAAAAACGGCTTAGCATTGCTGAAGGCAGAGTATATGAATAGAGGGGACAACGGGGATATGAACTAAAAAAGCTGGAGTCTTGGTTGCCAGGTTAACAAGTGCTCCAGCTACCATTCCTCACCACACAAGCCAGTTATATATAGGTAACAATTTATCCTATCAGTAAAGGTATGTATCAGTCACTATGTTTAGTATGTACTAAGTACTGGTCATCACTCTGTTAATTTAATCATTTGTACTCTGTACTCACAGCAAAACCTTTCAAGTGCAAAAGGATACCTTCAAAGAAAGTAACCTTGTAGATAGAAACAGCTTTTAAAATCCCAATGTCGAACACAGTAAAAGACAAATAGTGTGTGCTTCAGTATCACGCTAAACCTCAAAATTAGGTTTAAACTAAGAGTTCAGGGGCACAACAAAATTAAAGAATATACAAATTTTAACCCTGCAATTAGCCCTAAACCTTTAACCCAGGGGTCTTCAAACTTTTTAAACAGGGGGCCAGTTCACTGTCCCTCAGACAGTTGGAGGGCCGACTGCAGGCCCCAGGAAGAGTCGGCTGCTAAGCAGGACAGGCAGTGGAAGCAAAAACACCCAGCGGGCCAGATAAATGTTCTAGGCGGGATGCATGTGGCCCATGGGCCGTTGTTTGAGGACACCTGCTTTAACCATTTATTCTGAGTGGTTTCCCTTCACTGAGAGGGAAAAATACCAAGAGAGACTGTTTCTATTTTAGTTGCCTCAACTAAAACAATCAGGTTTGAGTTAAATATGCCCACAATTTAAGAGGATAAAAAAGCAGAAGCTCCCTATGAAGGCATACCTTGCCTTCTGTTTAGCTACCTAAACAAAGAGGCCTGACAGTACTTTAAGAGCTCCAAGGCATTCTCTGGCCCCTCTGTCTTTAGAGCCCTATTTCTGGAGTGTCCAGTAGAACCTTTCATTCAACACTATTCTTTGAATATACAGTTCTTTAAAATTAGCCCTAGTAATGAATAAAATACCTTATATTTGTTTAGAAGCTTGCAACTTTCAATGCTTCCTAACATTGGTCCTCACCTTTTTGTGGTATGATGGGGAGTTGTTTTTAAAAGTGAGTACAATGAAGATCAGTTAAGTTGCCCAAGACAAGTAGTTAAATGAGACAGGTTTCTTGCCTATCAAGTCAGTGATCTTCTTATTATCTCACACGGGAATGAGGTACTTTGGAAAAACAGACCTGGCAAATTAAAACAATGTATACCATATGTCGTTTAACACTTATATTTACTTATAAAAAGCTAGAACTCATGGTGCAAGACCTCCTTAAGGTACTAAAGAAAAACACTTTTGTACATTTCTTTTCTCATTCAAGTGTGCCCTCTTAATATCCCATCTCAGGGGCTTTGTACATGATGCTTTTCTCTGCCTGGAATAGCTTTTCTGCTTTGTCTGCATATTTAGCTTCTGATTTATTATTCATGTATACCTTCATATTTATTTGTGAGGGCACTTATCAAACCTCATCAAACCATGTTTCAAAGCACTACCAATTTTACATTTAGAAGATTACTATAATAGAATATTACTCATTAAATTAGGAAACTTAAAATGAACAAAAGAACTATTACATTCTTCTGCCAACATGTATTTTCACATGAAAAGATTTAGTATTAAAAAAATTAATAAACTTAGATTTACAGAAAAGTTGCAAGGATAGTACAGAATTCCTGTACATCAAGCGCCCAATACCCAACTCTTCCATTATGAACTTATGAACTTGGATCTATGATAAAATGAATAAACCAATACTGAAGCCACTTTATCTGAATTTCCTTTGTTTTTACCTAATATCTTTTTTTTTGTTCCAGGATCCTATCCAGGATTCCATATTACATTTAATCCTCCTATCTCCTTAGGCTCCTTTTAGCTATAATAACTTCTATGACTTTACTGATGACGACCTTGGCAATTCTAAAGAGTACTAATCAGATTGAAGCCTGTCCTTCAATTGGGAATGGTCTGATGTTTTTCTTAGTCTGGGGCTGAGTTTTTAGCAAAAAGATCATAGAAGTAAAGTGCTATCACTGGGCCTTGTGGCTCACACCTATAATCCTAGCACTCTGCGAGGCCAGAGTGGGTGGATAGCTTGAGCTCATGAGCTGGAGACCAGCCTGAGCATAAAGCAAGACCTTCTTGTCTCCATTGAAAGTAGAAAACACTGAGGCAAGAGGATCGAGTGAGCCCAAGAGTTGGAGGCTGCTGTGAGCTATAACCCTGGCAGTCTACCCAGGGCAAGAGCTTGAGACTCTGTCTCAAGGAAAAAAAAAAAAAAAAAAGAAAGAAAGAAAGAAAAGAAAAGAAAAATGCAATTATTACTACATCAAGAGTACATGCTATCAATACAATTTATCATTGATGTTAGCCTTGATCACTTGCCTGAAGCTACAGCTGTCAGGTTTTTCCACGGTAAACCTACTACTTTGTTTTCCTTTTCTGTATCATTCTCTTTGGAAGAAAGTGACTATGCACAGCTCACACTTAAAGGGAGTCATGTTCCACTTCTTTGAGGGGGAGTAAATTTATATACCATTTTGAATTCTTTTGCATGGAAGATTTCTCTATGCCTTCCCATTTATTTATACAATAATTTATATGTACATATCAGTATATACCCACAGACTTT
Organism: Galago senegalensis; assembly: GCA_963575145.1. NCBI lineage: Eukaryota > Metazoa > Chordata > Mammalia > Primates > Galagidae > Galago > Galago senegalensis. The sequence goes on from CAUYTI010156659.1 coordinate 29,537, forward strand.
GGGTTGTAATCTAAAACTACTTATGTTGGTGCCCAAACTATTTCTCACTATTGTGAGCTCTTTTAGTTGGGTTCAGTGTCCACTTGACCTTTTTGCATCATTTTGTTTTTAAAGTATTCCTTACTTTCTGGAAATATATAAGATGCTCCAGGATCACCTTGTAGTATCCTTGTTATGGTCCTAGAATCAGTCATTTCTCCAAGAAATCCTGGTGTTTTTATTTGGTTGGTTGGTTATTTTTGAGAAAAAAGTATGAGGAACCAAAATGTGGATCCTAGTTGTAGATTTAAGTTTAACACATGAAATGAATGTATTTTTCATCTCTGTAACAATACCACAGAACACTGGCTCAGCACCCGTAGCACAGTGGTTATGGAGCCAGTCATATACCCTGAAGCTGGCAGGTTCAAACCTGGCCTGGGCCAGCTAAACAATGACAACTGCAACAAAATAATAACCCAGCATTGTGGCAGGCGCCTGTAGTCCCAGCTACTTGGGAGGCTGAGGCAAGAGAATTGTTTAAGCCCAAGAGTTGGAGATTGATGTGAGCTGTGATGTCATCGCACTCTACTGAGGGTGAAAGCCAAAAAAAACCCAGAATAAACTGAATAATAACCAGGTTTTTACGATGCTAAACCAACTATTTACAGCTAAAAAGATGGGTTAAAACCATCTTTTAACAAGTTCAGTGCCTTCCAATGACCAAGCCAAATTTGAGAAATAGATGTAGTATTTGTATAACTGATCTGATATTACTCAGGAAAATATCACATGGTTCCAGAACCTCTTGAGTTAAGCAGAGAAAGTTAAAAGTCTAGTTTGTGCCGGGCGTGGTAGCTCATATCTATAATCCCAGTACTTTGGGAGACCTAAGGTGGGTGGATTGCTTGAGCTCAGTAGTTCAAGACCTGAGCAAGAGACAGAAATCCTGTCTCTACTAAAAAATAGAAAAACTAGCTGGGCATAATGGCAGGTACCTGCTGTCCCAGCTACTCAGGAGGCTGAGACAAGAGGATGGCTCAAGCCAAGAGTTTGAGGTTGCTGTGAGCTATAACAGAGTAAAACTGTCTCAAAAAAAAAAAAAAAAGTTTAGTTTGCCACTTCATTCATTTTTCTAATGTCCACTTAGTGACAGGGTAAAGGAAGAGGAAGATATTAGGCAGAGATGATCTTTTAGAGAAGATGGCATTCTGAGATCTGAAAGCCTTATAGAAATCCTGTGAAGAGTTCCAGACAAACCCAAGAAGTGAGGGTAAGTGTAGTGTGAGATCTGAAAGCCTTATGGAAATCCTGTGAAGAGTTCCAAACACAGGAAGTGAGGGCAAGTGTAGTTAGTGTGTTCAAAGAAAAGAGCCATAGGGCTGCAGCTTTGTGCACTAGAGAGAGATGATTTTTAAAAAAGGTTGTAAAGACAGAACAACTATAGATTTGTAGGACTGAGTGGGCCTTTGAGGGATTGTAATTGGAGAAAAGATATTCGGTTTACATTTTTAAAAGATCACTGGTAGCTATGGATTGAAAGAAGCAGGGTGACTAGTTAGAAGTGTTTCTCACAAGGGTCCAGAGAGTGGAATACCAGGGACCAGAATGATTAAAGTGCAAATGACGATAACTGGATAGATTCAGTGTTTATTATTTAGAAGGGTAAAGCTAATAGAGCTTGCAAATATACTAGATGTGGACATCAAGGAAAGGAAATTAAAAAAAAAAAAGTACTCCATGGTTTAAGGCTTAAGTATCTAAGGTAGAAAGTGCCTTTAACTGAGCTGAGGAGGTGAACTCTTAAAGACAGTTTCCTCATCCATAAAATGAGGGTAAGAATATAAAACTGGACTAAATGAATGGCAGAGTCCTTTTCACACGGATGTCATCAACAGAATCTACTTTTAATCACATAAGCTAAACCCTTTCATTTTCCTTACATTGCAAGGAAAAATGCAATTCCTTACATTACATTTAAAAGTACATACACCCCACACAAAAGTATACAATTCAGACTATATACTTTTCCATTAGAATGTATAGGTTTAAGAATCAGATTCAAGTTCAAATGAAAATCCTTGCTCAGCTCTTTGACTAACTTTGTGAACTTGGAACATTCTATACTATTTTTTACTTTCTCTAAAGTCAGGATACTGATAAAGACTCAAATACGGTACTTTTTCAAAGACTCTAATTTACCAATTTGCAGCCAATCATGGAGAAGTGGTATTATACTAAACTGTACAAAGTCTGACCATATATTTAACTTTAAGTCAGACTCAATATCATAATTAAGGCTACCATGCCTAAAAATCTTTGTAAGTCTTCTAGTGTTAATGAAATAATTACATTTCAGTCTCTACTATCTATAGATAACCACCATGTGCACGTTAGGCCACAGCCATTCTTTTACTTAAGAACCTGAGAGAGGCCCAAGGCTTGATACTGTAAAGTATAAATCAGCCATAATTCTTAAGAGAAAACTTTAGGAAAGCCTGCTTTCAAAAATATTAGGATGCAATATTTTTCAAAATTTCATTTCCTTAAAAGCCTGTAAAAAATCTCAAGAAGCAGCAGATACCTTCTGAGGACAACTGGAGTTAACTATCAAAAAACTCCCACAAAAAGCCATCAAGTTTCAAAATTTCAAAAGATATTTATGATCTAGGATCCTTTAGAAATACGTTTGACCTGTTAAAAGTATTATGTTTTTCTCCAGACTCTAAATTCCTTTCCCAATGACAAAGACATTACCAAATTACAATGTCAAAATTGCTAAATTTTTTCATTTCTGATTATTTTTTGAGGTAAAAAAATGCATTTGGATTGTTTAGAAGAGGTAGCAACAAAGAGGCTAAAAGTAGGGGCTTGAGTGCCTTCCATTCCTTACAAACTTTGAAATAAAGACAAGTACTGGGGGGGGGGAATTAACCAATTCCTCAATTCTCACAAATTCAACTGAATATTATCAACAAATTCAACATTTTGTAGTAAAAAGTGCTTTTTGTGAACTCTCCCCTTGAGACTCTAGGCCTCGAGTTACAAGGCAAAAGGGGAAAAAAAGGAAAAAAACTTACGTTTTTGTTTGGCTATCCAAGATGATTTTTGTCCCATGCGCGGAATGGGGGGCTGTCCCTGCATTTGGCGGGAGTTGGGGCGACCCTGGAGCCCCCGAGGGGTCGCTGGGACTGCCCCTGAGGGCGCGGGACGGGCGGAGGAGGCGGGAGATAACCGTGAGCTACATCTCCCGCGCCCGCCTGCAGGTCTGAAGCAGCGAAAAATCGGAAAAATTGACTTTGGATCTTAAGGTCCGGGACAGATAAGGACACGGAGCACAGGGAGTGAGGGTGAAGCACCTGATCAGACCCTGGAGGTGCCGGGTCGCAGCCCTGTCACAACCAGGAGCCCGAAGGTGGGGGAGGGGGCATTTGGCGCCTATTCAAGCGGGTGGGGATAGGTAAGTATTCCGGGAAGGAGAAACCGCGCTCGCTCCAGTTTGCCACGACTTGCACCTCTCCTGGAGTTGGAGTCGGATGCAGCATGGACAGAGAGAACCCGCGACCCGCCATCCCACCCCAGCACATTTGGCTTCCCCTTCCCGACCCCTGAGTCTTCCTTCTCCAGGACCCAGGACCCAGGAACCTCAGCCCGCCTGAGGCCCAGAGTGTGGCTGCCCCAGGTTTGGGAGGGTGGCGCGTCAGGGACGGCAGGGTGCGCCCCTCACCGTGCACCCCGCCTGAAATGCGAACCCCCCTCGTTCCCTCTCCCTTCACTCACTGTCCAGGGGGCGAGGGCGCCCAGCTGCTGTCACGGTGCTGGAGCTGCAGCTGCAGGAGCAGGAGGATGGCCGTGGGGAGCAGCTGCAGCAGTGCCGGCTCATACCCGGGGACTTGAGGCCCGCCTCAGGTGAAGGAACTGCTCTAGCAGCAGAGAAGTGAGCCGCTTGCTTCATAGAGCTGTAGCTCTTAAAAGGCGCCAGCTGGTACTTTTAAAATCTTTGAATTTGGTGCCCAAATCCGAGTGGCCCAATGGGACGCGTCGCCCTCAAGCGCGCACCACTAGGAAAGCCGTAGGCGGGGCTGCTCTCACCCATACCCAATTGGAAGCGGCCGAGGAGAAGCTGAGCCGCAAAGTCCAACCCCCTCCCATCTCACCGGCTCCACACGTCCGGAAAGATGCTGAGGCCGGGGGCGGAGCCTCCGAGCGCGGGGAGGCGGCCGCAGGACCGCACGTGGAGGAAGTCCACTACGCATGCGTGCGCCCATCTAGCGGCCCTCGCCAACTTGGGAAGTGACCTCCTGCAAGTCCTAATTTGAGCCAGAAGGCAGGTGCGGCTTCTATCTGAAGACCTCCGATGGCTGCAAATGGTAGCTGACTTTCCTCAGTCATCTCACAAGTTGGAGTTAGGTGAGCGGCAACCCTGGTCGTCCGGGAATCCAGACTTTCCGGAAGACGAACCCTCCCCTCAGTCCAGCTTAGCCCGCCTCTCTAGGATTTACCCGCGCACTCTCTTCTCCCTCCCAGTAGCGCCCCTCCCTTATCCTCTGCCTCTGCGCAGACGCCTTTGGAGGGCGGTGGCTGCAAAGTTGGCGGGTCGGCGCTTGCGCGGTGGGGGGGGGGTCCCTGGGGCTTTCCCTGGGGAGGTGCGGAGGAATGGGGGTTCCGGGACTCCGTGCTCCTCCCAGTGCGTGCAAGCGCACGGGGCGCGACCCTTGCTGCAGGGTTCTCACAGGGCCTTTCGGCAGGGCTCAAAGTAGGACACTTTTTCCTTGTAAGCACATTTATTTCTATTTTTTAACCACAGTTCTGCAGATGCTGTTGTATTGTACGGAAGTTAAGTTTACTGAATTTGAATCTACGCTTCCCCGGGATGTTATTTCTTCAGGGGCCAAGCGCAAGAGCCACTAATCCTGCTTCCCAGAAAGAATAAATAAAAATCTCCAGTCTTCTTGGGTTAGAGGCCCCTGGCCAGTTGAATATTTTTTAGTGATGGCTGGAATGGCTTTAAGAATTAAAATTATACTGTGTCATTAGTGATGCAGAACTTTAAACTATTCAAATATACACACAGAAGCGGTGACGGGGCATCCCTTGAACTCAGCCCTTGGCTACAGCACAGTAATGCAGCAGGATGTAAGATCCCCAAAGCACAAAATCGTCATCTTTGGCTGTTTCCACTTTTGCTCTTCAGCAGCCTGTGATAGTAATAGTTGGCTTATATTAATAGTTGAGTGTTCGATAGTTAGTGACGAGTCCTGTGTGAGGCAGGGTCAGGATTTGAGATCAGTCATAACAGTGCTGGGTGGATCCTGACTTTACTTAAAATTTTGATAATCATTTGGATTTTCTGAATTAAATTTCATTTTAAAAAATGTTACAATACTATCAACTTAGTGAAATTTTTGACATCCTTCTAAATTTTGCATCTGAGGCATGCCTGCTGTTTGTGCTGTATTCAGAAGTTTATAGATGGGAAGAAATTGGCGATTGATTTCTGTATATGAAAAAGGATGTAACCATAGGGGGGTAGAGAATAGAGGTTAGGGGTGTAGGGTAAGGCTTTTGGATGGTTGGGAAGGTTTCGGAGCCTTTGAGTCAAGATGTGGATGTTAAACTGCCTATGCAAAGAGCTGCAGAATAAACCCAGGAGAGACTGGAATATCTCACTAGGGCTTCTTGAAATTGGGAGAGTAGGAAATGAGATGGAAGAAGTAGACAGAAGCCAGATCCTTTAGGGCCTCATAGGTTTCCATATAGTTTAGACTCTTTTCTGATTGCAACCAGTAGCTGTTGGAGGGATTTTAGCAAGCGGGTTTTTTGTTGAGTATGTATTAAAACTATAATAGCCTCTTTTTATGTACTATAAAAAGAACATAAATGTTAGTCTTTAATCCTCATAATAAGCTGAGCATTATTTGATTTTGTCGTGATTGTGCTTAGACATGTAAGTTAATTCTCACCCTGTAGTTCTTAGAACCACAGCAGAGATTCTCAATCCCCTTTTGCAGGATTTTTAAAAAATCAATGTTCTGTGGTATCCTGGGGAATAATGTTGTTGGGATCCTGGTTGTTAATAGTACATTTTCACATTGCTTTCCACTTTGACTTCATTGCAGTCTAAAACTCCTGATCTCAGGCCAGGCCTGTAATCCGAGCACTCTGGGAGGCAGAGGCTGGTGGATCACTTGAGCTGACAATTTGGAGACCAGCTTGAGCAAGAGTGAGACCCTGTCTCTAAAAATAGCTGGGTGTTGTGTAGGCCTGTAGTCCCAGCTGTTTGGGAGGCTGAGACAAAAAGATTGATTGAGCCCAAGAGTTTGAAGTTGCTGTGAGCTACGACGCTATGGCACTCTACCAAGTTAGACAAAGTGAGACTGTCTCAAAAAAACAGAAAACAGCTGAGCTCATACAATTCCCAGCTCAGCCTCCCAAAGTGCTGGGATTTCAGACATGAGCTACTATGTCGGCCTGACCTTAGAAGTCTTTTTTTGCCTCTTTTATTTTCAGATGTGGAAAGAAATAGAAAATTTAAGGGAAGTAAAGGTTCTCATTAAAATAGTTGAGCACCTGGAATATAATCTTTTAGCCACAGTTTAAAAGTGTCCTACAGCCTATTTTTTTTCTCCCCCCAAAAGGCTGATACATGTATATTACTGGAAAAATCAAAATTAGTAATATAAAGAGTCAGACACATTTTGTTGCAGACTGGAATAATTTTTCAGTATTTTTTTTCAGCTTATTGGGTTACTTAATCATTGACTTTAAATGATATTTGAGCTTTAATTGATTATAATTAAAATTTATAATTGACAATGGTTCAGTAGGTTCATGGGCACCTGTTAATTTTATCTTTAGTGAAAAACTTAGAAAGGGGCATTCTGTATTTTACTTGCTGCCAGTAACTAGGTATCTCTTTCTTCCTGCCTATCAGCACTGTTGGCAAGATGAAGTACAGAGAGAATTGCCCTTAGTCTTTTGTCAAATTCTTATTGCTGACCTACTATGTGCAAAATATTGTAAGGTATATGGCATTAGTTCTCCACCTTCCTAATGCCGGAACCCTTTAATACAGTTCTTCATATTGTGGTGACCCCCAACAGTAAAATTATTTTTGTTGCTACTTCATAACTGTAATTTTGCTACTACTATGAATCATAATTTAAATATTTGATATGCAGGATGGTCTTAGGTGACCCCTGTGAAAGGATCATTTGACCCCCAAGGGGGTCAGCGACCCACAGGTTGAGAACTGCTGGTATGTGGGAATAATTGGGACATGGTACTTACCCTTGTGTTTACTCTCTGTGGGCTTGCCCCATAATAGACTTACTAGATGCTCATTAAATAATCATTGAATATTTTCAGCAAAGGAGATACTGAAAAGAAAAAAATTTTTTTTGAATAAAAGAATCACGAGGTGTTGGGAGGATAAGGTGTATACAATAAAGCTATAATGGAATCCTGGATGAGTCAAATACATTTAAAGTTTTATTTTGGGTTTTTACAGAACAGACATATGTTGGAACATCTATATGTCAGGGTACGTGAATAATTTGTAGAACAAGGTTTTTTAATTTCAACAGTATTAACATTTTGGGCCAGGTAATTTTTGGTTGGGGAGGCACATTTTAGGGTATTTAACAGCATCCCTAGTCTCAGATTCTCCGCCCCAGTTGTGATAACTGTCTTCAAATATTGCCAGATCTCCCCTGGGGGACAAAGCTGTGTCTAGATGAAAACCACTACTGTAGGGGATATCTTTTAGGGAAATGGGGATTAGGGAGCCCTTCCATGGCAAAAGCAACAAAGTGGAGGAAAGCTTAAATGCAGGTGCATTTATCAGGAAAATTAATTTGATGTGGGATAAAGGAGGTGATGTGTAAAATGGGCTAGTACAAAGCAATGCTGGATACAGATTATGGATATATCATGGACACTGGTGAGAGAGTTCTGTTAATATACGGGCAGCCATAGTGCAGTGTTTATGGCACCAGCCACATATACCAAGGGTGGCAGGTTCAAAACCAGCCTGGGCCAGCTAAACAACTGCAACAAAAAAATAGCCAGGCATTGTGGTGGAAGCCTGTAGTCCCAGCTACTTGAGAGGCTGAGGCAAGAGAATTGCTTAAGCCTAAGAGTTGGAGGTTGCTGTGAGCTGTGACTCCATGCACTCTACCGAGAGCAACATAGTGAGATTCTGTCTCAAAAAAAAAAAACCAAAAAACATATGTGTATACATATATGTGGGCAGCCATCGGGAGGTTTTACATAGTTGAGAGAAGAATGACAAGATCAGGGTCTCTTGCTTTTTTGAAAGATTAATCTACCAGTTAATATAAATAACCAGATAGGATGTGGGAAGTCAGGTGACTATTAAAGTAGTCCAAAAGTAATTCCGGACAAGAGTAGTGGTCCTTGGCTTAGAGAGGATAAGGGTGTTGCAGAGTAGAAATTAGCAGTATAATGAATGTGAGGAAGAGGAATCTAAGGGGACCACATCATAAATGTGAGAGATGGAGAATGCTAGTACTGTGAAAGAAATTGAGATCACACAATGAAAAAGGAGTTATAAAGGAAATGATAAATTTCATTATAATCACATAATTATTTTCAAAATCTTGAGACTTGCTATTGTAGCTAATGAGTTTTTACTAATTAGTGTTATAGACCCTTTTGAAATTAAGCTGAATGTTGGCTCTTTCTCAACAATCATAACACCGGATTTTTAGACAGATACTTTGGATATAAGTGCTGTTAGACACCTATTTAGTACCTATTACATATTAGTGTTCTGTTCACTCCTGGAGAGGTAAGAATGACTAAAACACAGTCTTGGCCATTGATGAGACAATGTGAGAGGTCTAACAATACTAGTCTGTCCTATTCCCTGGGCCATTTTTTCCCATTTCCTTGTTAAGCAGTCTGAGACAGAATAAACCAGTGAATTTATTTCCATCTAATGTCCAGGTGAGGTGTGTTAGTCTGTTTAGTGTTACTGTAACAGAGTACTGCAAACTAGATAACTTATAAAGCACAGAGTTATTTCTGACAGTTTGGGGGACAATCCAGGAACAGGTGCATGGGTATCTGATGAGGACTGTTACATGCTTCCAAGGTGGCACCTCGAATCATTGACTTTGGGGATGTCTTGAGGGGAAGGATGCTGTATCTTCACATGGCAAATGGCAGCAGGGCACAAAGGCCAGACTCCATCAAGCTCTTTTATAACTCATTATTGTGTTATTGAGGGCAGAACCCTCAAAACAAAAGTAGACAGAATGAGTATTTTCTAGGGAGGGGGAAGAGCAGCATGACAAAAGGCAGGTAGAAGTGACAGTGCCTGGTTTATACCGTCACCTAGTTTGTCCATGTTTGTATGTAAGTTGTAACACTACATTCGCCTATTACCTGCAGTAGCCTCCTTTCTACATGCAAGTGTATGTCAGTTGGATGTTTGTAACTCAGTTATTTACTATAATAGCCTCTGTTCCTGAGTACCAGTTGCACCTAAGTCAGATGTTTGTAACTAAGGACTGACGGTAAGTAAGGTAGTTGTGTTCGTGGATTATTTGTGCAAACATCTGCAAATTCCAAGGACCTTAATATGTTAAAATTTAGGATTACACTAGGCTGCTTCTGCCAGAATTAGGGTGGTATACTCTTACCTTTTACTGGGTGTCTAAAATCACATTGATCATGTAGGAATAGTTAAGATTAGTAGTAGGTGGAGAAGGAGCCAGTATCAGTTCACAGACCTGCATTACTCTGCATGTGTTCATAATATACCTAGATATGGATTTTAAATTTACATTGTTAGAATCAGCTAAGTATTACGATGTTCTAATGAACGTGAAGTTTAAAAACTGATCAAGAGTTTTTCTTACCATAATTAGTACAGCTCTCATACCCTTTTTTCCCACAGGGCAAGAGATGAAAGAGTAGAGTTGGATGGGGATACAGAGAATAAACAAACTGAACAGCTCCCCCTTATTTACAGAATGAACTTCAACTTTCAAGGCTTCATAATCTCAGTCTAATTTCTAGTTGTCATCTATGAGAAGAGGTAAGGGAAAACTAATAGTACCTTATAACATTAGTAACCTGTGAATATGTACCATTCCTAACAACCCTAGAAACTGAAAGACCCGAGAGGATAGAACAGTGGGAGAAACTGAATATGACTGATTGGTCCTGTTATATTTATTGTATTCTTGAGTTGTATAGTCGCTGAATGCCGTATTCATTAACATCTTATGAAGGTATTATAGAATGCCTTTCATAAACAGATTGCAGAGAGGGATTCTCTTCAAATTATGATTTGATAACCACCTTAGGTACTCTATTTCAGTTTTTAAAGTATAAGAGTTCCTTTTTCTCTCTTAATAGCTAACTCCATTATCAATTAATATTTCTTTATATTAAAACTTCACTGTAAGAAATAGTAAAGTTTCTCCTGACTCGACCCTAATACAGTATTTAATGTCATGTATCTATTTTATATTTAAAGTTTTTCATAATAAAGTAAAATTTTTGATTACACATTAAATATTTACATAACACAGGGCAAATGAGTGTCTTCCCCTTTGCCTACTTGTAAAGATAAGCCTAAGACTGACAGTCACAGTCATGATGACAGAGAGTCTCCAATTTACAATGATTTTCTGATTTTATTATGGGTTTAGTGGGACATAGTTCCCCCTCAGCTCAGGGAGCTCTCCATAACTTATAATTGTATATCCTTTTCATATCATCAGAAAGCTGAAAATCTGTTAGTCAAAATAAGGGACTGTGGGCTGTATAGCTAGCATTAAATGAATTTGACTTAAGATACTTTCAGCTTACTATGGGTTTATTATTGGGAAGTAGCCCCATTGTAAATTGAGGGACATCATCTGTATATTGTATGTTTTTTATTAATACATTGAGAAGTATTTGTTAATTATCTATGTCTTAAGAATATGCATATTACTTCCAACTGTTAATTCATGTTTTTCAAGAGAACACTGGTAATTACAAACACTCTCATGCTGTAACAAAATTTTTCTGAGCTATAAAAGTTTTTAATAACAAACTGACTTAAACTTTTTGGGAAATAATTTCTACTAAAGATTCATAATCAGCATAGTCCTTCAGGGATTGTACAAGTTCATCCAGTAGATAATCTCCTTGCATAAAAGTTTCAAGATCATGCAGTGACTTGTTTATTCTGTGATCTGTGACCCGATTCTGTGGAAAATTATATGTTCTTATTTTTTCTGATCTTCCTTTAGTTCCAATCTATATGTATAAAACAAGATGTGAGATGCAGTTAGGTTTAGATTCAGAGCAACTTAAACCTATAAATTTAACTTGAGATTAAATTCTTCATTTGTAGTATAAACCAAAATTTAAGAAACAAGTTTTAAATGTTTTAAATCCCTAAATGACATGAGAACACGATATAGACAGGCTTTAAAACCAGGCTTTAAACACAGGCTTTAAAATCAGACAGATTAATATTATTTGAATCCTACCTCTACCACTTCAGTGCTCTATGACTTTAGACTGTTCATTTCAACATTAAACTTTAGTTTTCCCATCTGCAAGGTACAAAAAAATCACTACACAGTGGTGATGTATGTTCTTTGCATCAATGAAGTCATCTTCCTTGGTGGGAAGGCGAATTTCCCATACTGAGGAATTCTTTTCTTTCTTTCTTTTCTCTTTCTCTCTGGGACTAAGTCTGGCTCTCTTGCCTGGACTAGAGTGCAGTGAAGTCATCATAGCTCACTGCACCCTCTAGTTCCCATGCTAAAGTGTCCCTCCTGCCTCAGTCTCCCATAGGCATGTGCCACCATGTTTTCTTTCTTTTCTTTTCTTTTTTTTTTTTGGAGAAACTATGTTGCTCAGGTTGGCCTTGAACTCCTGGCCACAAGCAATCCTCTTGCCTTTGCCTGCCAAAGTGCCAGGATTACAGGTGTGAGCCACTACACCCACTCCATGTTGAGGAATTCTTAAAGGCTTGGTAGTTACACACTAAATACTACACAGGAAGACAGTAAGTTCAGTATGCTTTCCAATTTTCTTGCTTTTACAATTTCAAAGAATTAAAAGTAAAGACTCAGTGTATCTTTAATACAGAAAACAAGATAGAAGTCTAAGATTTCTATAAAACAAGCAGAACCCTCAGTTAAGCTATCTAAAAACTGAGTTACATAAAATATTTGTCCTTTAAAAACATTTTTAAAACTGACTTTACCTGAATCTTCCTAGCATTGTATCTTTTACTTGTTTCTTCTTCTAGATGCATGCTGTACAGTTTTGCACGTAACTTTTTCATAGCCATCTCTCTATTTCTCAGTTGAGATCTCTCTTGTTGGCATTCAGAAACAACACCTGAATAGTGTTATGAGAATTAAAGAGTTTTAATAAGAAATTCTTCTTTTTTAGCAAGGAATATTCCTTTTCCTTCTCATCCTTTTTCTTCTTCCTTTATGAGGGGAAAAAAAGGACTCTAATAAAAAAGAAACCATAAACTTAGTAACTTCTACAGTTTATCAGAAAACTGAAAATTTAAGTTTGAACTGTAGCAAAGTATTTCCATATTGAAGGTATACACACTAAACAATTAACATAAATCATTTAATATGGATTGTTTAGCTAGCCACCAAAATATTTTTAAAGTAATAACTACTAGAAGTTAAATATCCTATTACTAGAGATAATCACTATTAATATTTTTTGAGGATTTCTGTGTTTTTATATACCCTATATTATATAAGACACATTCCTGTTTAATATGCAGATTTTTCCATAACTAAAAGAACAAGATCATGGTAATCCAGCACTCACATCAACCACTGCTGGTTAATGATAATTATGGGAGTTTGAAATCAGTCACAGTAAGATACTCTTGTGTTCTTTCTAGATACTAAGGCTTGCTATCTATCTTTATCACATGTAAATCACAGTAACAATAATTGTAAAACAGGTCTGCAAAATTTTACACGGGCAGAGAATATTTTATAAATACTATGTAAAATTTTGTAATGAGTATTTTGTAAATAAAGGTACATTTAGCTATCATTTCTCATTTTCCCTATGTGTGATGACTTTGGGGACAGTAAATGGTTCTGCCTACTAGTATACGGTGGAGACTTAACAAAGACTGAGATGCAGTCTCTTTGCTTAACTGTCTAGAATCAGATTCCTTGGAGGGAGGTGACTGAAATTAATGGAAAGAAACCTCTGAAATAATATGCAAAACTTTGTGTGTACATGTTTATGGGTAGGAGGTATAAAGGAGTCCATGTTCTCCTACCCCAACAAAAGACTAAGAACCAGCATTTCAGTGTTTTTTCTGATAAAGAACCTAAGATAATTACTTCACTATGAGGATTTTTTTTTTTAAGTAGCTAAAACTATTAAGCATAAACTTCAGAAGGCCACCTGGAACTACCCACTCCTTCTACTCAGTCACTAAATTTGCTGAGTTTAGATCCTTCCCTTTTCCTGGCTTTGCAATTAAAATTAGCCCAGAAAATGTCATATCAGCTAAGGATTTAAGTATCAATTCTTAGTATACATTCCTCTGGTAGTTGAGGATCTATTAAAATAGAAAATTAGGCATTTGGAAATGGATATCATTCTTCAGTGTTGTGCTGAAGGAATAAGTCCATACGTACCTGTTGGGAGGTGAACTATGCGGACAGCACTGTCCGTGGTGTTTACGTGCTGTCCCCCAGCTCCACTGGCTCGCTTAGTGTCAATTCTCAGATCTTTAGGATTAATCACCAGATTAATCTATACAGAAGAAAAGTTGGGATTTTAAAAAAATTACATATCCCAATTGTATAAAGGTAAGAACTACTGATTTATAAACATGTCATATACAGAATTCATAACAAAACTGAGACGGTTTAAGACTACAAGTAGTTGGAAGTTTTGAA
>CAUYTI010156662.1:0-54647 GCA_963575145.1 Galago senegalensis
GAACCGGATGGAGCAGTGTCAACGCTGGGGTGGTGTGCGGGGGACAGAACCGGATGGAGCAGTGTCAACGCTGGGGTGGTGTGCGGGGGACAGAACCGGATGGAGCAGTGTCAACGCTGGGGTGGTGTGCGGGGGACAGAACCGGATGGAGCAGTGTCAGCGCTGGGGTGGTGTGCGGGGGACACGACTGGATGGAGCAGTGTAAGCGCTGGGGTGGTGTGCTGGGGTGGTGTGCGGGGGACACAACTAGATGGAGCAGTGTCAGCGCTGGGGTGGTGTGCGGGGGACACGACCAGATGGAGCAGTGTTAATGGTTGGGCAGTGTGTGGAAACACGACCTGGCCTTTCTTAAAAGGCCAAATAGAGTGAAAATAAGAAATACATTTTTCATATTCTTAAAGTACATCCACCATTGTGAGATGTTTTATTTTTAAAGCCAAATCTTAGTTTTGAAAAACTCCATGTTGGCTTTTAAAATTGCTTTTTAGACTCTTTTTATCTGTGAAATCAATCCAGATTTGAGTTGATTTAAGTTGTGTTCACTATTTCTGCCCCTCAGGGCTGGGGAATAACACTGGTTTCCTGAGGCTGATTCTGACACCCACCCTGGTTGTTAGTTAGCAGAGGGGTCACGCATTCCAAGGGTCAGCTGGTAAATCAAGTTCTTTTTTTTTTTTTTTTTTTTTGTCTGTTTGTTGTTTTCCTACAGCACTGTGAATGTATGGAATTATCCTTCACCATAACCAGGACACCCTTGCTGCTTTCACATAAGGAGACACAGAGAAAAGGCAGTAAATGGAGATGGGAAGGAATGGTCTCCCGCTGATGGGCCCACAGGTAGGTGCAGCAGAGATGGAGAGGAAGTTTTACCGTGTCAGCCAGAATCTGCTGCTGCAGAAGAAGCTGCTGTTTCTGTTCCATGATCTGCCTCTGCAGGGTCTGTTTCTTTCCCATCAATTGCTGATTCAACAGGGATTGCTGGGAGTTCATGAAACCACTTCCAGTGTTTGGATTTGAGCAGGGGCTGGGACTTGGACTGGGGCCCGTGTTCTGGCCTACCACAGAGTGTTGATCCTGAACAAGAGAGAGCGGGGAGGGAAAGCTACTGTGAATTAAGAGAAGAAAAATATAGCCTAGATTCCAAACATTTTTTCATCCTGCTCAAGATCAAACATGGTTAAAGGGTTGGAGATTAGAGAATAGCTTTTTAAATGTCCAAGAAATAAACATCATAGCAACCAAAGCACTGGGGTTAATGACATCAGGGCGCTGGAAAGTGCCCCTGTGACTCTCATGGTAGAACGTCTATGTTCCAGAAAGTGTTTATGGAACCTCAGAGAAAAATACCATAAAAACATAAGGCAAAGCTCTCAATTTCTCAGAAACAAATACATTATAGAGTAACAAATCCTTCCTTTTCCCTCAAGTTAACATGTGTCATAGTGGGCTCTGTCATGAAAATCATGTCTCCATTCACGTGTTTAAAGGTTGAAACCATTTTGGACAGAGACATTCTTGCTGTGCCCATCTTTTTTGTGATGGGAAGGCAGGAAGGATGTGAGTTTTTGTTTTACGAACGCTTTGAAACTTGGAATTGGCTTCATGTTTAAGTGACTTGTTGATTTTGTTCCCTGATCAATGACTCAGAAATCACAGTGCATTAACCAGTAAAAGAACTTCCCCACGCCCCTGACCATGAGGAAGTCATTGATGGAGAACTCACACTGCACACAAAGACCACTGGGTACTGGGGAACTGCCGTTCTAATTTGACGTCTCTCCCATTCTTGAGGCATTGACAGATTAAGACAAGGGACATTTCAGACACTTCAAAATAACTAAGATACCACAAAAATAAGTAAGTGAGGTCATGGCTACGTTAATCACTTTGATTTAAGCATTCCACATTATATATCAAATCATCACATTGTACCCCATAAATGTATGCAGTTACGATTTAATAGAAAGTTAAACAATAAAAAAAAGAATTCTCATTAATTCCCAATGACACATTTAGGACTGAGCTGCATATAAGTTCACACTAGTGGCGTCACAGAAGACTAGAAGACATGGCCCTCACCTGGGAGAATTTATGATGTAAGTAAGAGAGAAAATACTTACATGTATAAATACAAGAAAATACAGAATCAAATTTTATGTGATAGCACTAAGGCAAAGACCCTTACACTGGACAGTCATCTGGGACTCGGGTTACGATGTGCATGCTCTGGCCTTGCCCCCGAGAATCTGAGGCTGTAGAGCACGGCCCCCCACAGGTGGTTCTGATGCTCATTGGTCAAGGAATACACTGTGAGAAACACCACGGACCACACCCGAGCAACAGAGTCTGGCTCTCATCCCCCCACTGCACTGTGGGGGTTACGAAAGATAGAAAGATAAAGCCACTCCCATGATGCCTGAAGGGGGCAGTAGTAGGTGCACCATTTGTTGAGATTCTCTTCCCTTTTATCTCTTTCTTTAGTTATCTGCTGAGCTGTGAAAATAAATAAGTACTTATTTGATTACTTTTTTTGAGACACAGTCCCATGCTATTGCCAAGGCTAGAGTGCTGTAGCATCATCCATCATAGCTCATAGCAACTTTAAAGTCCTGATTCAAGGGATGCTCTTGCCTCAGCCTCCTGAATAGCTGGGACTATAAACAGGCCTGGCCACCATGCCCAGCTGATGTTTCTGTTTTTAGTAGAGACAGGGTCTGGCTCTTGCTCAGGCTGGTTTCCAACCCCTGAGCTCAAGCAGTCCATCTGCATCAGCTTCCCAAAGCGCTAGGAAGATTATTGGTGTCATGGAATCACAGAGCTGGCCGGTAACTAATTAAAAATAAGCCTTGGCCTTGCTTTAGTGAGGCCTGGGGTTTCAGAGCTCACCACCTGCCTCAAAAGCAAAGGGCTACAAAATAGTCCTAAGTGTAGCCACCCGCTGAGGCTTCCCAGTGCTCAGTGCCTGTGCTCGGTGTCTACCCGGTTCATCTCACTCACACCTCCCAACTAAGCAGTGAGCAAGAACGTGCACCATTATCCAGGCCTGCAGATGAGGAACCTCAGCTTCGAGACACACAGCTGTGAGCAGCCGAGCAGGTCTGAAGGCAGGTCTGTCTGACTCCACACCCTAGTTCTCAGTCACTGTACTCTAAGGCCTTTCATCGGAGACAGGAAGCATTGAGAAGGAAGATTTTGTACCTTCAACTTGTGCCAACCCTTCTGTTCAGGCAGCACTCTTCTTAGGCTGAACACCCTCAGGTCAGGCAGGTGGAAGGGAGTATGCTGGGAGGAGGCAGGTCCTCCTCACCAGGCCGTTAACAGTGACTGGAGCCCTCCCGGAGGTACATGTCAGCTCTGCAACTTAATAGAGCCACCCACTGACACTTTCATGCACCTCCCTGACCAGTCAGTTCTGGCAACTTTACACCATCAGGACTCAGAGAGAAGATTTCACTGCATGAGTCCTACAAGCCTCTAGGAATGTGGACTGGAGACACAGCACTTGAGAACCGTGAGCAGGGTGGGGGTGGACGGACCAGTGAGCGAGGGTGTGGGAGGGTGAGTAGAAGAGGAGATGCGTGAGGATGAGGGATGGGCCACCTGGGCTAAGGACAGGGGAGCAAAGCCTGTAATGGAGGCGGGGGGAGGGAGGGTCAGAGCAGTGCTCAGACAGCTGACAGTGGGGTCAGGTGAGAGGCGAAACGCCAGAGGCCAGTGTTGGTCTCCACTCTCCACTTCAACCAGAGCAGAAAGAGTCTGCTCTTGTTTAGGATATAATTTGGAGTTTCATGCAAGACTTTGAAAAGAGGATTTAATTTTTTTTAAGTGGTGGACAAACATAGGCAGAAAAAAAGTGTGCGTTCCAGAGAGGGCCCACTGGCTCGAGTTCTGGCCCTCAGCAGTATGTGACCTGGCAGAAATTAATTCACCTCTGTAAGGCTCAATTTCCTCATCTGTACAATGGGCAAGTCACAGCACTGACTGCGGTGGGTCCCTGCAGGGTTAGGGTTAGAGTGACAACTGCTGATTGTTAACGTTATTTCAACACGTGGGAGAAATGGCTGGATTTGTTTGTGTACTTTTCTTTATCATGAAGCAAAAGAGACAGAACTTGCAGACTGCAGAATGCTTCCCTGTGTCAGCTCTGTAAGGAATGTGCAGGCCTCAGTCATATTATAGATTACGACCCACCTAGGGCCCAGGACTTACCCCCATCCTCCTCAGAGATGCCAGGAAACGCCTGGGCACCACTCTCAGAGGAGCTTTCTTTTGGAAGATGCTTCTCTCATTTTCGTCAGAAGCTCAGGTCAAGGCTTTGATATTTTGATGTTTGCTGTGCTGCTTTTTTTTTTAAAAACATTTAATTATTTATTACTAGTACAATCAAAGACATTCACTCAGTACACGCCTGAGTCCCGTCATTTGTAAATGATGGTGATTGTATCGATGAAATGAAATCAGACCAGATGAAATTCAGAACAGTGCCAAGGACTTAGTAGTGTTTCATACATTTTAAGTGTTATTTCTTTTCTTATTTTTGTATTTTTTAAATACCAGAGAGCTGCATTATGTCCAATTATCCTTGTGGAGAAGCCCAGACTGCCAAGTGTCCCTGGACTGCACATGGAGCATGTGTGGACCCATCACGTCTTAACACAGGTTGGCTCCTGTCCTTTCCCATTGGCCACAGGGTCCATTAATTTTATTTTTATACCCTTCCATTTCTATTACTGGCATAGTTTATCTGGGAAGATAAGAGAAATGCACACCACACCCTCCACATAAACACTCGCCCAAAGTTACGACAGCAGAAAGCAAAGCATATGAATTTCCATTCGGTAGTAGGAACCTACCAGAGCCTTAGGATTAACACCTGGACCACCTGATGCTTAGTCCCATCACACATGCATCCAGCAACCCACTGATGCATCCCACAGATTTTACTGAATGTCCACTATGTGGTAGGCAATTTTCGAGAGTCGAAAAAAAGTATTTAGAAATGGGAAAAATGGAAAGAAAGGTGGTGGACGGAGTGGTCAGTGTCGGCAGAATTGATGAGCTTCGCCAGGCGGGGGCAGTGGCTCACGCCTGTAATCCTAGCACTCTGGGAGGCCAAGATGTCTTGAGCTCAGGAGTTTGAGACCAGCCTGAGCAAAAGCAAGATCCTGTCTCTATAAAACAGCTAGGACGTGTGGCAGGTGCCTGCAGTTCCAACTACCAACTACCTGGGCCCCTGGAACTACGGGATCTCTTGATCCCAAGGGGTTTCCGCGAGCTATGACACCACGGGACCGTACCAAGGGCAACAGAGTGAGACTCTTGCATCAGCCAAAAAAAAAGGATTGGTGAACTTCAAAATAATTTCTCTAGAAATGTGGAAAACCACTCTTCTCTAAGATTTATAAAAGATCTGTGTACCAAGAAAATGTAACTATGTCTCTTTTTGTCTCTAATCAAACAGAAGAACTAAATTTACTTTCATTCCTTCACAATACTAAAGAATATCCTAGAACCCTTTTCCCCAGGGTCTTAGGGTTGTCCAAATTTGAAACAAGTGCTGGGGTGAAGGCATGTGACCTGTGTGGAAGAAGGAATAAGAGATACTTTTTGGAATTTTCTAAAAGATTTAAAAATGTTGCAGCTTCGGGTCTTACATGCACACGCATTCCTTTAGTTTGTGACTCAAGTAACAACTGCTGCTTTCCCCCTTATGTTGCTGTGAAACACACAACACCTTACACGGAATTTCTGTCATTGCCAAGATGGTGTGCAAAGGTTACTCCATGGAATATTCTGAAAGAAAAATATGCCCAGATGCACTGGTTTTGATTTTCATATTCAGGCTCATTCTTTGCCTTAAACTCAGACTATGTAGGACTTGACTTAATAGAAATCATCTGTTTCTCCCTCAACACTTATTTTCTCCTAAAGAGCATGTGAAGACCATGGCAAAAATGGCCTTCCTCAACCAGGAGGTGTGTGTGTGTGTGTGAGAGAGAGATGTGTGTGATGTAATCTTTTACAGGTATGATAGAAAACCCAGTTTCTAGAGAAACTGGAGTTCACAACTGATATGGCAGCAGGTAATAGTCAGTGACTGGTTCAAATTGTGAACTTTTTGTGTTTTCTCCCCAGTTCTAAAATGACAGTATTTAATGCTAATCTACAGTATTTTAATGCTAAAATAGGTTTCTGCTCCTATCCTCTTAGGATTTAATGTCAGTTGACACTATGTAGACAGTTTTTCACGTTTGTGAGTATGTGTGTGTTTGTGATTTTGGTCTTTCCACAGTATTAAGTCACTGAGACAGATTAGCAAGCCAGTGGTTAAATGTGATTAAAGCTTCTTGGTCCTTGTTTCAATCCAGCACAGGACTGCTAAACCGATGAAAGCTTGTCTGTATTCTTTTAATAAAGTTCTATCAATAATCACCTATGTCCTTAGAATTATTGTCTTCACTCTACTTTTATTCATTAATTCAACAAATATTTATTGAATGTTTACTATGAATCACATAGCCTTGTAAGGCTCTGGGGACAAAGCAATAAACAGAGACCAGAGGAAGTTGTCACCTGTGGCTCAAAAGAGTAGGGCGCTGGCTCCATATGCCGGAGGTGGCAGGTTCAAACCCAGCCCCGGCCAAAAACTGCAAAAAAGAAACCAGAGGAATTCTCATGAACCTAAAACAAACATAATTTTTATGCATTTTAGAATCAGAATCTCTTAGTAGGATAATTCCTTTTCTCAAAATGCCATACCAATCAGAAAGGATTTGAAATCTTAGTTTCAACGTTTGTTAGGCTACACCAAGTGGTCCTGTGTTTACAGGAAGGTGGACTTTTGAGCACCCTCTCTGTCCAGGGCATCAGCCTCTCAGGAGCACCTCGCTTCTCTGTTCCTAGTCATCACTAGTATTTAGAAACCATTTCTGCTCTTTCCCTCTGGGAATATTTTAAAATTATTTCAGATCAATACCAAAGATTTCATAATAAATTCATGCCTGCCGTAAAATCAGTGAATTCACTAATACTCTCTTCTTTAAAACTTCTGGGATAAATATTTAAAGTAAAAGTATGTATGAAAAAAATCTTATGAATCCCTTCAATACCCCACAGCACAGGAAAGGCCTGGTCTTACTGGGTCTCACTCTGACAGAGTGTTTCTGCAAATCACACAGTGGTCAATACTGCGGATGTGAGAGATCTTTAAAAAAGATGTTAACTAATAGAAGTGCTGAGTTCCCTCCCTTCATTGTAATGTAATGCAGGACTGCTCTCAGCAAAAGGTAGAATGGAGCACACTCAGACTCATCCTGAGGCAGCAGGCAAACATCCCGGCTTTGCCAAGTGTATTAGAGTGTCAGAGGCATTGAGTTCAGTCACTTTTACTGTTAAAGCAGTTTAGTGGGCTGAACAGTGAACAGGAAGTTTCAAAAAACAGGCAAAATTATCAGGCAGGTATTGTTCTCTTAATATTAAAAAAAAGTGTCTGAAGAATATTTGTCTGTTATAGGCATCTGGATAAAATGGTCTCTGTTCTTTTTTAGGAAGGGGGACTTGGGGACTTTGCCTCCTCTCCCCAAATGAAGTAATGTCAATTACTTGAGATCCATGAAAGCATTTGGCATGGGATGACTATGCTTTCTTCTTCTTGGCTTTTAGAGCTAGGCATCTGCAATTTGCAAAACAAATTCAAGATAAAGCACCCAGCTGGGCAAGTCTGGACAGTGGACCTCACTACTGGTTTGCTGTTCAGCTGGTCTTTCTTTCACTACCCTCTTCTCTCTCTCCTTATTGTCCTCTCTCTTTCCCAGCCTCAATGAATTAACTGCTCAACTGTTTCTCCAGACTATTCATCTAAACTGTCTGTGATGAAGCCATTTATTTATCTCTCTGGCTGAGAAACAAGTTGCCTTAACTGTTTCAGATACCCTACAGGCTGGCAGGCCCACTTACTTCAAGTTACTTATTTGGGGCATGGCTATACAGGCAGTTATGGGCGGCAATAGTGACAACCAAACAATTATCAGGATATCATCCAGGAAATAGCTTGCAAACAGAAAGATCATGGGAGGTAACCCTGCCATCTGCAGGTCCCCCGGCCTTCCAATTTTCTGTTTCAAGAGTCACCAAACCATGCCATGATAGGCCAAATACAGCCTGCCACCCTTTCTGGTAAGTAAAATTTTCTTGGAACACAGCCATATACATTCATTCATATATTGTCTGTGGCTGCTGTTCCCATTGTAACAATAGAGGTGAAGGGTTGTGGCAGACACCTATGGCCCACATGGCCTGAAATATTTACTATTTGGCCCTTTACAGACAAGCTTGCTTAACCTCTGTTCTGTTTGGCTGTATTGGTCAAGTAAAACTAGGTACTTTGGCCTTTTGCATTAAATTTTTAAAGTGCCTTAGAGAAAGTACCCAGCAATTCATGGAAGTAACTGCCAAATTGAGGCTAAGAAATATTTATCATAAGGTATGTTTACAATAGTCCTCTGCTTCAGCGACCATTAAGAATAGCAGGATTGGCTCGGCGCCTATAGCTCAACCAGCTAAGGCGGCAGCCACGTACACCTAAGGTGGCGGGTTCGAATCCCCAGCCTGGACCCGCCAAACAACAATGACGGCTGCAACCAAAAAATAGCCGGGCGTTGTGGCGGGCGCCTGTGGTCCCAGCTACTTGGGAGGCAGAAGCAAGAGACTCGCTTGAGCCCAGGAGTTGGAGGTTGCTGTGAGCTGTAATGCCATGGCACTCTACCCAGGGGGAGAGCTTGAGGCTCTGTCTCCAAAAAAAAAAAAAACAGAAAAGAAAATTAATATAATTGGTCCTGTAATGCATACCAAATAGACAAGTGCAGAAACTAAGAAAGTTGAAACATATGATAATTATTTTTTTAAAAACTCTTTGAGGAAACCACATACTGCTTTCCATAGTGGCTGCACTATTTTATATTTCCACCAACATTACATATTTACCAACACTTGTATTATTTTTAGGTTTTAATTTGTTTTTACAGTAGCCATCCTAATAGACATGAACTGGTATCGCATTGGTTTTTGTTTTGTTTTGTTTTTATTTTGTAGAGACAGAGTCTCACTTTGTCGCCCTCAGCAGAGTACTATGGCGTTACAGCTCACAGCAACCTCCAACTCCTGGGCTTAGGGGATTCTCTTGCCTCAGAATCCTGAGTAGCTGGGACTACAGGCGCTCACCACAATACTTGGCTATGTTTTTGTTGCATTTTGGCTGGGGCCAGGTTTGAACCTGCCACCCTCAGTATATGGGGCTGGAGAACTACCTACTGAGCCACAGGTGCTGCCCTATCCCATTGTTTTCTTTTCTTCTCTTCTTCTTCTTTTTTTTTTTTTTTTTGTAAAGACAGAGTCTCACTTTATTGCCCTCAGTAAAGTGTCGTGGTGTCACAGCTCACAGCAACCTCCAACTCCTGGGCTTAGGCAATTCCCTTGCCTCAGCCTCCAGAGTAGCTGGGATTACAGGTACTCACCACAATGCCCGGCTATGTTTTTCTTTTTCTTTTTCTTTTTTTTTTTTTGAGACAGAATCTCACTATGTCACCCTCAGTAGAATGCTGTGGTATCACAGCCTCAGCCTCCCAAGTAGTTGGGACTATAGGCACCTGCCATACTGCCTGGCTATTTTTTGTTGCAGTTGTCATTGTTGGTTACCTGACCTGGGTTGGGTTCCAACCCACCAACTTCAGTGTATATGGCTGGTGCCATAACCACTGTACTCCAGGCACCAAACCTCTCACTGTGGTTTTGATTTTTTTATTTTGAGACAGAGTCTCACTCCCTTGCCCTAGGTATAGTACCATCCATGGTATCATCATAGCTCACAGCAACCTCACTCTCTTGTGCTCAAGCAACTCTCGCGTGCCTCAGCCTCCCAACTAACTGGGACTATAGGCAACCACCATGATGCCTGGCTAGTTTTTCTAGGTTTGTTTTCTGTTTGTTCGTTCATTTGTTTGTTTGGCTTTTGAGATAGAGTCTCTGTTGCCTCTGGCTAAAGTACAGTGGCATCATAGCTCACAGCAACCTCAAACTCCTGAGCTCAAGCAATCCTCTTGCCTCACCCTCCCAAGTAGCTGGGACTATAGGCATGTGCTACCAAATCCGGCTACTTTTTCTATTTTTAGAGGAGACTTAGTCTCACTCTTGCTCAGGTTGGTCTCAAACTCCTGAGCTCAACAATCCACCTTCCTTGACCTCCCAGAGTATTAGGATTACAGTCATGAGCCACCATGACTGACTGTAGTTTTAATTTTCTTTTTCTTTTTCTTTTTTTGAGACAGTTTCAAACTGTTGCCCTGGGTAGAGTACTGTGGCCTCACACCTCACAGCAACCTCCAACTCTTGGACCTAAATGATTCTCTTACATCAAGAGAATCTACCCTTCTCCCAAGTAGCTAGGACTACAGGCACCTGCCATAATGCCCAGCTATTGTTGTTGTTGTTTTTGTTGCAGTTATCATTGCTGTTTTAGCTGGCCCAGGCTGGGTTAGAACCCATAGCCTCACTGTATGTGGCTGCGCCCTACCCACTGAGCTACAGGCACTGCCTATGGTTTTGATTTTCATTTCCCTAATAATTGGTGCATTGAGCACATTTTCATGGCTTTTTGGCCATTTATGTCTTTTTCCCCCCTGTGCTGTTAGATTCCACAGAAAGTATGCACAGACCATTTTTTTCCCCTGTTAATCAGTTTTCATTAGGGTTTGTGTATTTAGTATTTATTTTGGATTAATATGAGGGTATATATGATCAGGTTACATTGTTTGCATTAGTAAGGTAAAATCCAAGTTGTAGTTGAATCCTTCAGCCAAGTACTGTGCCATATACCCCTACATATACTCAATAGGTGGGAACTTATTATTACAGAACCCTCTACCACCACACCTTCTTGAATTTAATTGTTTTTTATCTTCCATGGACTCATAATTGTTAATTTACTAGTTTCAATTTTATTGGTTTCAACTTCTACTAGTATTAAATAGAAGGGATACTTCCATTTCCATTCTACAGATACTTTCCTAAGGAGAATGCTCTCCAAATTCATCTAGGTAAATATAAAAGATGAAAAGTCTTAAGTGTTTTTATGGCTGTATGGTATTCCATGATATACATATACCACAGTTGATTAATCTTTTCATGAGTTGATGGGTACTTGGACTGTTTCCCATCTTTGTGCTGCGAGATGGCTCATGCCTGTAATCCCAGCACTCTGGGAGGCAGAAGTGGTGGATTACCTGAGCTCACAGGTTCAATGCCAGCCTGAGCCAGAGCAAGACCTTGTCTCTAAAAATGGCTGGGCATTGTGGTGGGCACCTGTAGTTCCATCTACCTGGGAGGCTAAAAGACTCACTTAAGCAAAAGAGTTTGAGGCTCAGTGCCCTTAGCATAGTGGTTACGGCACCAGCCATATATACCAAGGCTGGCTGGTTTGAGCTTGGCCCAGGCCCGCTAAACAATGGTGAAAACTGCAACAAAAAATAGCCGAGTGTTGTGGTTAGCCCCTATAGTCCCAGCTCTGTGGGAGACTGAGGCAAAAGAATCACTTAAGAGTTTGAGGTTGCTGTGAGCTACAATGCCACGGCACTCTACCAAGGGCTACAAAGTGAGATTCTGTCTCAAAAAAAAAAAAAAAAAAGAATGATCCTTTTGTAATTCATAAGCATGATAACTGGGTTTTCATGCACACCCGTGAGATCTACCTCCTACAGATCTTGTTACAATGTCAGCACACTACCCATCTGACATGAAAAAATTTAAAAAAGAGTGTAAATGACCTTATTATAAAATTATTATTATTATATTTGAGACAGAGTCTTACTCTGTTGGACCTAGCTAGAGTGCCATGGTTTATAGCTCATAGCAACCTCAAACTGAAGGGGTCAAGCAATCCTCATGTCTCAAACTCCCAAGTAACTGGAACTATAGGCATATACCACCACACCCAGCTAGTTTTTGTTTGTCTTCCTTTTTTAAAAAAAATTAAGTCATAACTTTGTACGTTAATGTATTTATGGAATACAATGTGTTGATTTTATATACAATTTGGAATGCTTACTTCAAACTGGTTAACATAGCCTTCACCTCACTTAATTATTTGTTGTGTTAACACATTTATACTCTTAATAAATTTGACACATACCCTTGTGTTATGCACAGTAGGTAAGGTCCCAACAATACCTTCCCTCTACCCTGCTTCCTCTGCCACACCCCACCTTCCTTTTCCCTCCTTCATTCTGGGCTATAGTTGTGTTTTATCATTCGTATGAAAGTGTGTCTTAGTTTCTTTTCTTTTCTTTTCTTGTATTTTTTTGAGACAGAGTCCCATTATGTCACCCTCAGTAGAGTGCCATGGAATCAATGTAACCTCAAATTCTTGGGGTTAAGCAATCTCTTCCCTCCGCCTCTCAATTATTTAGAACTATAGGCACTGGTCGTATTTTTTGTTGTAGTTGTCACTGTTTAGCAGGCCCAGGCTGGGTTCAAACCCACCAGCCCGAGGGGATGTGGCTGGTGCCCTAACCACTGAGCCTATATATTGGTTTCAAAATAGTACTGAGTACATTGGATACTTTTTCTTCCATTCTTGAGATACTTTACTAAGAAGAATATGTTCAGCTCCATCCTTGTAAATCTAAAAGATGTAAAGTCTCCATCTTTTCTTATGCAAAATATTCCATGGTATACATATACCACAATTTGTATGAACAAATTCTTTTCTTTTTTTTTTAGTAAAAACATCTCACTCTTGCTCAAGATGCTCTTGAACTCCTGACCTCAAGCAATCCACCTGCCTCAGCCTCCCAGAGTGCTAGAGTTACAGGCGTGAGCCACTACACCCAGTCAAAATCATCTTTTTCTGGCTTGGCACCTGTAGTTCAGTGGCTAGGGTGCCAGCCACATACCCTAGAGCTGGTCAGTTTGAATCCATACCAGGCCTGCCAAACAATGACAACTACAACCAAAACATAACCAGACATTGTGGCCAGCACCTGTAGTCCCAGCTGCTTGGGAGGCTAAAGCAAAAAAGTGACTTAAGTCCAAGAATTTGAGGTTGCTGTGAGCTGTGATGCCATAGCATCTACCGAAGGGAACACAGTGAGACTCTGTCTCAAAAAAAAAAAAAATCATCTTTTTCTTCTGGATAGATAGATTCCTAGTAATGGAATTTCAGGTACAAAGAAAAGGCCTACTTTTGGATCTTTGAGGAATTTATACATCTTCTTTGAAGACTTTCAGTCAATTCATTTCCTCATTTTAAAATCTGGGCTTTTGGGAGGGTTTATGTTGTTTAACTATAGGAATTTTATATGTACTCTGACTATTAACTCTTTTTTTTTTTTTTGAGACGGAGCCTCAAGCTATACCCCTGGGTAGAGTGCCATGGCATCACGCTCACAGCAACCTCCAACTCCTGGGCTCAAGCAAGTTTCCTGCCTCAGCCTCCCAAGTAGCTGGGACTACAGGCATCCGCCACAATGCCTGGCCATTTTTTTTTTTTTTTTTTGGTTGCAGCCATCATTGTTGTTTGGTGGGCCCGGGCTGGGGATTCGAACCCACCACCTTAGGTGTATGTGGCTGGCACCTTAGCCGCTTGAGCCACAGGCGCCGAGCCTGACTATTAACTCTTTATCAAATATGCAATTTGCAAATATTGTCTGCCATTTTGTTGGTTGATTTTTTTTTAATCATTTGATTGTTTGATACACGAAAAGCTTTTTTGTTTTTCTTTGAGACAGATTCTTACTTTGTTTCCCCTGGTAGAGTGATCTGGCATCATAGCTCACAACAACCTCAAACTCTTGTACTCAAGGAATTCTCTTGCCTCAGCCTCCCAAGGACCTGGACTACAGGTACCTGCCACAAGGCCCGGCTATTTTTTTTTTAAGAGATGGGGTCTTGGGTGATACCTATGGGGCACCGATCCCATATGCCAGAGGTGGTGGGTTCAAACCCAGCCCTGGCCAAAAACAGCAGAAAAAATAAAAGAGATGGGGTCTTTCTCTAGCTCAGGCTGGTCTTGACCTCAAGAGCTCAGGTGATCTGCCCACCTCGGCCTCCCAAAGTCCTGAGATTATAGACATGAGCTACCATGCTCCCCCTGCATGGAAAGTTTTAATGTTGATGTACTCCAATTTATCTTTCTCTTTTTCTTTAGTTTTTGGTCTTGTATCTGAGAAATCATTGCCAAGGCTGGGTGCCCATATCTCAGTGCTTAGGGTGGTTAGAGTGCTGGCCACATGCTCTGGGGCTGCTAAACAAACAAACAAAAAAATAACTGGGCATTGTGAGGGGCTCCTGTAGTCCCAGCTACTAGTGAGGATGAGGCAAGAGAATTGCTTCAGCCCAAGAGTTGGAGGTTGCTATGAGCTATGATGTCACAGCACACTACTGAGGGGGACAAAGTAAGACTCTGTCTGAATATAAAAATAAAAAAGAAATCATTGCCAAATCCAATCTTACAAAGTTTTTTCCTTTTTTTAGTAGTTGTAAGATTACATTTATGTCTTCTACTTTGAGTTACTTTGTATATATAATGGAGTTACATTTTTGTGTATGGATATCCAGTTTTCCCAGAACCATGTATAGAAAAGACTGTTCTTTTCCCTGTTGAATGGTCTTGGCATTCTTGCAGAGAATTCATTTGACCATATGGGATGGTCTATTTCTGTGTTCTCTTTTATTCCATCAGTCTATGTTTTGCTTTTTTTTTTCTTTTTTGGCATTCTTTTTAAAAATATCTTTTAGGGCTCTGCGCCTGTGGCTCAATCAGCTAAGGCGCCAGCCACATACACCTAAGGTGGTGGGTTCGAATCCCCAGCCCGGACCCGCCAAACAACAATGATGGCTGCAACCAAAAAATAAATAAATAAAAAATGGCCGGGCCTTGTGGTGGGTGCCTGTAGTCCCAGCTACTTGGGAGGCTGAGGCAGGAGACTCTCTTGAGCCCAGGAGTTGGAGGTTGCTGTGAGCTGTGATGCCATGGTACTCTACCCAGGGGGATAGCTTGAGGCTGTGTCTCAAAAAAATAAATAAATAAATAAAAATATCTTTTAAGTCAAGTATACTGTGGCTCACATCTGTAAATCCAGCACTTTGGCATGCCAAGGTGGGAAATTGCTTGAGTCCAGGAATTTGAGTTTACAATGAGCTATGACTATGCAACTAGACAGAGGAAGACAGAGGAAGATCCCTTTTCTAAAAAAATATAAAAATTACTTTAATTTTTTTTTTAGTTTTTAAATTTCAAAATTGGCACTGCTAATATCACTTGTAGAAGTGAAGACAGTGTGTGGTGCCTGTGGCTTAGCTGGTAGGGCGCCAGCCCCATATACTGAGGGTGGTGGTTTCAAACCCAGCCCCGTCCAAACTTCAACAAAAAAATCATTGGGCATTGTGGCGGATGCTGTAGTCCCAGCTACTTGGGAGCCTACAGCAAGAGAATTGCCTAAGCCCAAGAGCTGGAGGCTTCTGTGAGCTGTAATGCCACAGCATTCTACCGAGGGCGATAAAGTGAGAATCGTTCTCAAAAAAAAAAAAAAAAAAAAAAAAAGAAAAGAAAAGAAAAAAGGAATGAATGAATTAAAGACAGTAAGGAAGATTGTTAATCACATTATTGTGGGCTGGGTGTGGTAGCTCACACCTTTAATCCCAATACTCTGAGAGGCTAGGATGGGTAGATCGCCTGAGCTCAGGAGTTCCAGACCAGCATGAGCAAGAATAAAACTCTGTCTCTACTAAAAATGGAAAAACTACCTGGGGGTGACAGGGACTTAACTATGCAGGAGGCTGAGACAAATGAATCTCTCGAGCCCAAAAGTTTGGGTTTGCTGTGAGCAATGACACCCTGGCATTCTACCCAGAGCTGGGGAGTGAGACACTGTCTCAAAAAAAAAAAAAATTACACTATTATGACCAAAGTTTCCTGAAAACTTTGGTGCTATAGTCCAAGTGTTAGGATAGACATCAGCATTTTTTTTTCTAAAGTGCCAGTGTATGTGTCTGTGTGAGTAAGAAAAAGAGAGAATTTTTTTTTTTCCTTTTGAGACAGAGTCTCATTCTTTCACACTGGGTATAGTGCCATGGCATCATAGCTCACAGAAACCTCAAACTCTTGGGCTTAAGAAGTCCTCTGGCCTCAGATTCCCGAGTAACTGGCACTACGGGCATTGGCCATGATGCCCAACTAGCTTTTCTATTGTTAGTAGAGGCAGGGTCTCACTCTTACTCAGGCTGTTCTCAAACTCCTCAGGCAATCCACCCACCTCAGCTTCCCAGAGCTAGAATTACAAGTGTGAGCTACCTCACCTGGCAGAGAGAGATTTATTTTAAGGTATCAGCTTACATGTTTAGGGTTTGGTAAGTCCAAAATCTGCAGTGTAGGCTGGTAGTCTGGAAGACCCAGGGAGATATCACAGTGTTAAGTCTGAAGCCAGTCTGGAGGTAGGATTTCCTCTTCTTCTGGGTATCTTTATTATTTTTTTTTTTTTTAGAGATAGAGTCTAACTTTATCACCCTCAGTAGAGTGCTGTGGCATCATGGCTCACAGCAACCTCCAGGTCTTGGGCTTAGGTGATTCTCTTGCTTCAGCCTCCCCAGTAGCTGGGACTATAGGCGCCTGCCACAGTGCCCAGCTATTTTGTTGTTGTTGTTGTTCTTGTTGCAGTTTGGCTGGGGCTAAGTTTGAACCTGCCACCCTCAGTACATGAGGCCGGCACCCTACCCACTGAGCCACAGGCACTGCCCATAAGCATCTCTTAAAACTACTTTTTTTTTTTTTTTGAGACAGAGCCTCAAGCTGTCCCACTGGGTAGACTGCTGTGGCATCACAGCTCACAGCAATCTCCAACTCCTGGGCTCAAGTGAGTCTCCTGCCTTCGCCCAAGTAGCTGGGACCACAGACACCCACCACAACACCCGGCTATTTTTTGGTTGTAACCATGGTTGTTTGGGGGGCCCAGGCTGGACTTGAACCCGCCACCTTAGGTGTATGTGGTTGGAGCCCCAGCCACTTGAGCCACAGGTGCCGAGCCTTAAAACTACTTTTAATCTATGTATCTCTTCCTCACATCTCTTTATCACCAATTTTCTGATGACAGTCTTTGTGAGTCCTTGGCCATCTAGTCAACCATTCAGTGCAGCCTATGAATTGGCATAGAATTGCATGTCTGGCCATTTCTCTCTCAAGCAAAATAAAGAGCCAGCCAGGCACATTATTCTGAGCTCCAACCATGGAGAATATTTGTCTTCACTGCTGTCTTTCAGGGAGATCCCCAGAAAGGGTCTTTAGTGAGGCATCTGTCCACTTCCAAGTGATATCTTCATATAAGGAAGAACCATCTGAGGGCCAGGGCTGAGTCTTTTCTTCTGCCATCTAATTTAAGGGAATTCCCCAGAAGCCCATAGGTGTAGTAAAGAGAGAGAGAAGGCAGAGTAGCAGCAGTGGGGACCACAGGCATTTGGACCACTTCTTTGTGTAACTTAGAAGTGTCTTCAGGGCTTTTTCTGGCTTTGTGTGTCTGATAATATCCAGCTCATGATGGGAAGCTCACTTCACATGGTAACTTGGCCCTATGGTCAAGCTCTTAGTCTCCACTAATTTCTTTTTCTTCTTTTTTGTATTTTTTTTTTTTTTTGGCCAGTGCTGGGTTTGAACCCACCACCTGTGGTATATAGGGCTGGCACCCTACTCCTTAAGCCACAGGCACTGCTCTCTCCTTTAATTTCTTCTTCTTTCTTTTTTTAAGAGATAGAGTCTCACTTTATTGCCCTTAGTAGAGTACTGTGGCATCACAGCTTACAGCAACCTCCAACTCCTGGGCTTAAGCGATTCTCTTGCCTCAGCCTCTCAAGTAGCTGGGACTACAGGCACCTACCACAATGCCTGGGTATTTTTTTGTTACAGTTTGACCGGGACCAGGTTTGAACCCACCACCCTCAGTATATGGGGTCAGTGCCCTACCCACTGAGCCATAGGAGCCGCCCAGTCTCCAAGAATTTCTATTAGCAGGCTGAAAAAGTTTCTTTCTTTCTTTCTTTTTCTTTTTTTTTTTTTTTTTAGACAGAGCCTCAAGCTTTTACCCTGGGTAGAGTGCCATGGTGTCACAGCTCATAGCAACCTACAACTCCTGGGCTTAAGTGATTCTCTTGCCTCAGCATCCCGAGTAGCTGGGACTATAAGTGCCTCTCACAACCCCTGGCTATTTTTTGGTTGTAGTTGTCATTGTTTGGCAGCCCTGGCTAGATTCAAATGTGCCAGCTCTGGTGTATGTGGCTAGCACCTTAGCCACTTGAGCTATAGGCGCTGAGCCTGACAAACTATTTCTTGAAAGAAGAGTACCTAAGGGAATATCTCAGCTTTGTTCTAATACCCTAAGAGTCTGAGCTATGATTCATTTATATGGGTCTGCAAAAGGCTCCACACAGCATTGCTGTCTGGCATGGAGACTTCAAGCACCATTGAATCTACTGAATTACTATATGACCTAATAGGCAGAAGATGGCATAGGAAAGTGGACCTATTGCAGAGCTCTGTCTTGCTGTTGGTTCTGTTCAAAAGTAGCAGATTGTGGCTCAGCACCTGTGGCTCAAGTGGCTAAGGCACCAACCATATACACCTGAGCTGGTGAGTTCAAATCCAGCCCAGGCCCACCAAACAACAATGACAGCTGCAACCAAAAAATTGCCAAGCATTGTGGCAGGTGCCTATAGTCCCAGCTACTTTGGAGGTGGAGGCAGAAGAAATGCTTGAGCCCAGGAGTGTGACATTGCTGTGAGATGTGATGCAACAGCACTCTACCCAGGGTGACAGCTTGAGGTTCTGTCTCAAAAAAAAAAAAAAAAAAGAAAAGAAAGAAAGAAAGAAAGAAAAGAAAAGAAAAAGAAAAAAAAAAAGTAGCAGATTGGCTCAGCGCCTGTAACAGTGGCTTACAGCACCAGCCACATACACCGAGGCTGGCGGGTTCAAACCTGGCCCAGGCCAGCTAAACAACAATGACAACGGCAACCCAAAACTAGTCAGGCATTGTGGTGAGTGCCTATAGTCCCAGCTGCTTGGGAGGCTGAGGCAAGAGAATCACTTAAGCCCAAGAGTTTTTTTTTGTTGTTGTTGTTTGTTTGTTTATGGAATCCCAAATACATTTATTTATGCCACATAGTTACTAAACAAGCTGCACATCCTTTGATTCCCTAGAGAAAGGCAAAGTATGGAACAAAGAAACAAATGTTTCTCTTACATAAACATAGTTAAATGTATGTCATATATTTGTTTGTTTGTTTTTTGCAGTTTTTGGCCAGGGTGGGGTTTGAACCCACCACCATTGGTATATGGGGCTGGTACCCTACTCCTTGAGCCTTGAGCCACAGGTGCTGCCCATGTATTTCTTTCTTTTTTTTTTTAATTAAATCATAGCTATGTACATTAATGCATTTATAGTGTACAATTGCTAGTTTTATATGTAATTGAAATACTTTCATCAAACTGGTTAACATAGCCCTCACCACACTTTCTTTCTTTCTTTCTTTCTTTCTTTTTTTTTTTTTCATTTTTTGGCTGGGGCTGAGTTTGAACCCGCAACCTCTGGCATGGAGCTGGTGCCCTACCCCTTTGAGCCACAGGCATCACCTGTGCACTTTCTTAATTATTGTGTTAAGATGTTTATAGTCTACACTTAGTAGATTTGACATGTACCCTTATAAAATGTACCATAGGTGTGGCCCCACCAATTACACTCCTTCCACCCATCCCCCAACTCCTTCTCCTTCCCTCCCCCTCCTCTTCCCCCTTCATCTTGGGCTATAGTTGGGTTATAGTTTTCATATGGAAGTGTGGATACTTATATATTGGTTTCATAGTAGGGCTGAGTACATTGGATACTTTTTCTTCCATTCTTTTTTTTTTTTTTTGAGACAGAGCCTCAAGCTGTCCCCCTGGGTAGAGTGCTGTGGCATACAGCTCACAGCAACCTCCAACTCCTGGGCTCTAGTGAGTCTCTTGCCTCTGCCTCCCAAGTAGCTGGGACCACAGGCGCCCGCCACAATGCCCAGCTATATTTTGGTTGCAGCCGTCATTGTTGTTTGGCGGGTCCAGGCTGGGGATTTGAACCCGCCACCTTAGGTGTATGTGGCTGGCGCCTTAGCCGGTTGAGCTATAGGCGCCGAGCCTTTTTCTTCCATTCTTGAGATACTTTGCTAAGAAGAATATGTTCCAGATCCATCCATGTAAACATAAAAGATGTAATGTCTCCATCTTGTTTAAGGTTGCATAATATCCAATGTTGTACATATACCATAATTTATTAATCCATTCATGGGTCCATGGGTACTTGGGGTTCTTCCATAAGTTAGCAATTGTGAATTGGGCTGCAATAAACATTCTGGTGCAAATATCTCTGTTATAAAGTGATTTTTGCTCTTCTGGATATATAACTAGTAGAGAAATTGCAGGATCGAATAGCAGGTCTATTTTTAGATCCCTAAGTGATCTCCAAACATCTTTACAAAAGGAACATATTAGTTCACCTTCCCACCAGCAGTGCAATCTCTAACAAAGGTTTAATAACCAGAATCCACAGAGAACTCAAATGCTCAAATGTGTTAGCAAGAAAATAACAAGTGATTTCATCTCAGTGTGGGCAAGGGACTTGAATAGTAATTTCTCTGAAGAAGACAGGTGCACGGCCTACACACACATGAGAAAATGCTCATCATCCTTAATCATCAGAGAAATGCAAATCAAAATCACTTTGAGATATCATCTAACTCTAGTAAGATTAGCCCACATAACAAAATTCCAAAACTATAGATGTTGGTGTGAGTGTGGAGAAAAGAGAACACTTCTACACTGCTGATGGGAATGCAACTAAGCTCAAGAGTTTGAGGTTGCTGTGAGCTGTGATGCTATGGCACTCTACTGAGGGGGACATAGTGAGACTCTGTCCCCCCAAAAGAAAAAAGTAGCAAATTTTCAGGTCCTAATTGCAGTACTTCAGCTGAGAATTTGAATTCCTGTGTTCATTCCCCCTCCCACTGTATCCAGTGAAATTAAGAGAACACAAAAAATCTCATATTTGATAGTTTGACAAAAATGTTTGAAAGGCTCACATACAGTATTTGTTTAGAACCTTGCTTCTTGATTTGGCATATCCATTTGTAATAGTTTTTGTATTTCAATAACCACCTCAATCATATTTTCTTCACTACTAGAGATAGAATAATTTATATTTTTAAATATAGTCAGAAACAAGTTCCAGAAACCCCAGAACTAATTCAGAAAATACATTCTTGTGATTTTGCCCCTCTGGATATATTACTGGTTTCAAAATTTGTTGTTCATGGTTCTCCAGAGAAACAAACAGAAATATCAGGATGAATGTATAGCCAGTCTAAGTGTCTCTTTGCTTCTTTCTCTCTCTTTCTCTGATCTGACTCATTTGATTCTGGAATTTAGCAAGTACAGAAATATGCAATCTGCAGGGTGGACAGAGACTCAGGGAAGAATTGATATTTCTGCTCGAAACTAAAGGCTGACTGGAGACAGAATTTTTTTTTTTTTTTTTTTTTTTTTAAGGACAGAGTCTCAAACTGTTGCCCTGGATAGAGTGCCGTGGCATCACAGCTCACAGCAACCTCAAATGCTTGGGCTTAAGCAATTCTCTCGCCTCAGTTCGCAGTATTTGGGACCACCGGCTCCTACCATAATACTCAGGTATTTTTTGTTGTGGTTGTCATTATTGTTTTAGCTGGCCCAGGACTGGTTCAAACCCACCAGCCTTGGTGTATGTGGCCAGTGCCCTACCCACCGAGCTACAGGTGCTGCACCAGAATTTCATCTTCTATGTATTTGGTCTTCTTTCACTTACATCTCTCAATTGAATGGAGGAGATCCAAGCACATTAAAGAGGGTGATAGGCTTTGTTCAATGTCTTATTATAAAATAAGATTTAAAAGTTTACTTATTTAAATGTTTTTTTTTTTTTTTGAGACAGAGCCACAAGCTGTCCCCCTGGGTAGAGTGCCGTGGCATTACAGCTCACAGCAACCTCCAACTCCTGGGCTCAAGCGACTCTCTTGCCTCCGCCTCCCAAGTAGCTGGGACCACAGGCGCCCGCCACAACGCCCGGCTACTTTTTGGTTGCAGCCATCATTGTTGTTTGGCGGGTCCGGGCTGGGGATTCGAACCCGCCACCTTAGGTATAGGTGGCTGGCGCCTTAGCCGGTTGAGCCATAGGCACCCAGCCTCTCCCTTCCAACTTGTATGAACCCAATCCCAACAAGAGCCAGAAAACAACAACATAAACATCCATATTCACTTTATTTTTAAACAGAGGATCATGTACCCACTGAGAAGCAGGACTAAGAACCATCATGGGGGCTTGTTCAAAGTGATCTGCCCTTGTCTTCTGACTACAATGCCTCACATTCCAATGGCCTTGGGGATACCCCTTGAGGACACATTGGAAAGGCCAATTTCCCCATTTCTCAAAGGTCATAGAGAAAAGGAGGCAAGAAGTCAATGAATGCCTAGAATACTACCCCAGAATTCTTCCAGGGATAGCATATGACTGACCACCAGTCCACAAATGTGACTGGGAAAAACAGTGGACGGAGTTGGGTAGAACATTATCTTTGATGATGTGCAC
Organism: Galago senegalensis; assembly: GCA_963575145.1. Classification (NCBI taxonomy): domain Eukaryota; kingdom Metazoa; phylum Chordata; class Mammalia; order Primates; family Galagidae; genus Galago; species Galago senegalensis. The sequence goes on from CAUYTI010156662.1 coordinate 22,680, forward strand.
CCAGCACCAGGATACATCTTCCATTAGAACAAAGGGAGCAGATAAAGCCCTCAGAAAAGATACAAAAGGCAAAAAGACATTGATTAGAAATTATAACAGAGATATGATGGGGCCATTTCCCACCATTCCTGTAAAATAATTGTAACTAACAAAAACATACAGGCCTCTTTAATAGAATTAATAAAACTACAGCAGATGGGGAATTAGGGTAGAGGTACTGTTCCCAGAAGGAAAATCTGGGATAAAGGGAACCATGCTGACAACAGGGCCTTGTATAGTTCCACTCTAGATTTTTAGAAAGGAGGCCTACTCCAGAAATGACAGCAAATACCCACAATCACTATGTGGAGCTGAACCAAAGGAAGTCAGGATGACCCAAGAAGGTGTCAGTGTCTTAAGTGGCTCTCTAAATCCAAAGATTATCCGTACTGTTTATCCCCTCCAGAAATGTGTAAAATCACAAAGTGAAACACTGGAGGTGTCTTGTTTTTATTTCTGGGCAAACCTGATTATTTCTCCTTACATCTCATAATTTGTATAGGAAGGAAAAAAATGGCAGAGAACATGGACATCCTGTCTCTCACTGCAAGGGCATGGAACGTGGTAAGGATATCCAGTGGTGATGAACAGGAAGTGGCAAGACAAGATGCCTTGTGCCTGGTGTAGGATTATAGCCAACAGCTCTTGTGGCCTGAGTTCACCTCCTCAAGGAGAAGTCTCCATGGAATGACCATGATTCCCAACATGGCCAGAAAAGCCATCAATCCCACTCATGGGGCAGATGATCAGTGGAGCTGCACTCTTCCCCCCTGAGTAACTTAGACTGAAGTAGGGCCGGACAGGCCCACAGAAGGTAGCATGAGAGAAAGTAAAGGTGTGACACCTCTCTGTCACATTGTAGAAGGAGACCTCGCCAGCATCATAGTCCAAGAAAATCCCCACCCGCTGGAGGGGGGTCCGCAGGGGGAGGGCAGTCATTGGGGATGTAAGAGCCCAATATTCCTTCCCATACCACAATGACACTGCCCAGAATCCATTCTGGGGAGCTGAGGTTACTCCACCTTTTCTGCACACTGAGTCTTCACAGACACCTATGGTCCACTTGGCTTTATCTCCCACCTCTACCTCCCAATAATGTCTCCCAGCGATGAAGCATGGAGAGCCCAAGACACAGGGAAACAGATTGAACCGTTCAGGGTTGTCAGGCAGGTCCTGTTGGAGGTAACTGTACCGCACTTGCCGCAGATTATCAGACAGAATGAGGCTGGGGTAGGCCGTGTCTGGATCCAGAGTCACATCCACTGCAGAGACACAAATGGGAAGGTCAGCCTGAGAATCAGGAAACCCCACTCTAAAACATCTAGCTTTTCCCCTATCTCTCTGAGAAGAGGGTAAGAGCTCCCTGCTAGAGGTTGTAGTCATTTTATGATGAAATATATCATAAAGGTCACCATTCAAAAATTACTGCTTGGATTAGCTGGTTACCATTTTGTAGCCAAGATAATATTGAAAGTACTAAGATTTCACCAGTTCCCTTTCTTTCACATCATATGCCACATTATCCATTATAAAGTAAATTTCAGGTTTTCTTACATGTCCATAATCACTTAATCTGAAAGCTTCAGGGGCCAAAAGTTTCAAAGAATTCAGAATATTATAGATTTTAGACAGGCAGGCTCTGATTGATGCACTTTTGACTCAACTATTTTTTTTTTTAATTGAGACAGAGTCTCATTTTGTCACCCTTGGTAGAGTGCCATGGTGTCACAGCTCACAGCAACCTCAAATTCTTGGGCTTAAGTGATTCTCTTGCCTCAGCCTCCCAATACAGGTGCCTACCACAACGCTCGGCTATTTTTTTTTTATTGCAGTTGTCATTGTTGTTTAGCAGGCCTGGGCCAGGCTCGAACCCGCCAGCCTCAGTGTATGTGGTTGGCACCCTACTCACTGAGCTACGGGTGCCAAGGCTTTTTACTCAACTATTAATAAAGCTGCTATGAGACATATGAATGTTCACCTCAATGCTGACAACAGGACCTGTATAGTTCCATTTTAGATTTAGAATCTAGAGAGACAGACTCTAGTCCTGCATTAATTCATAATTAATTTGGTATAAAATAATGAAAAGGCTTGTGGCTTTCAAAGATTTGGGATTTTGGAATTATGAGGGACTGAGAATAGTCTGGGAACAAATTTGCCCACCTTTCAAATCACTCTTATCCATTCTAGGAGATCTTTACTCTCCACATTCAAAACCTTATTTGTCACCCTCTAATGTCTAGTTTAAGATCTACATCATCCTCAGAGTTTTTCTTAACAATTGCCCAAGCCATTGTACTTTTCCTTTTCTGTGCATCACCATGTCATCTCCTCTGATATTTAGTATTACAGCATCTTGAAATGATATGGTTGCTGTTTTTCTGTTTTAAAAGCATTGACATATATTTTCTCATTTGCTCTTCCTATCTTGTTCAGAAGGAGGATTCTCAAACATGATCTCTCAGAAATCAAAGCTCAGACAGGCTAAATGACTCTCACAAAAGTTTTGAGACAGGCAACCTATGGAGGTGACCAAGAACCTTAGAACCCTCATTTCAACAATCTGTCCACAATGGCTACCTATCTCTTTCTTGTGTCATGGGTATACCTCATACCTCCAACCAAACAATGCAAACTGCAAGAGTAGAATTTCTCATACTCCGTGTTCCCTCTAAAGTACCCTGCACAAGTATCAGACAATGTAGGATTCTATGTAAGGTACTCAGTTCATATTTTTTTTGAAAGAATTAAATATAGAGGGTGCCTGTGGCTCAAAAGGGTAGGGCGCCGGTCCCATATGCCGGAGGTGGCGGGTTCAAACCCAGCCCTGGCCAAAAACTCCAAAAAAAAAAGAATATAGATCACAGTCAGTGGAACAAGTGAATGAAGATATTGTGTGCGAGTTTTTCTTTTTTCGGAAGATTCCTGATAAGAAAAGGTGACCATGGGACTACGGATAGTACACACCTCATGTACCTCTTAGACTGTGGATTTTCCCAACCTCTCTAAATCACAGTATGGTGATTATTAAGGAAAGGGGGAGTTTCATGCTTTGCCTTGAGCCATAGTGATGGGATGACAGAAGACTCCTAGATTCTCTATAGCACTCAGAATAGGAGGTGAACTCCATTACTCTTGCTTGTCACAAATCAGTTAGCCCCTGAGGCTAAGCAGGCAGAGCAGTGTACCATTCATATCTATAGTTAGGTTTACAAGGATTTTTACTCCTTACCCCAGTATGGTTTTGTCTCCTATCACCTACCTGAGTATAATTGAGCCTCTCTCAATTCTGAAAAAAACAAAGAGAAAATAAATTTTGGAAGTCACATGAGTATTTCCAGGAGATATATTATTGAGGAAACTTTGGTTAGTCATCATAAAGCAATGGTCTCCACTAGAAACCTCAGAACCACTGTTGTCAGCCACACACTGATTTCATACAATGTATGACTCTATCAACCAGCCAGAGCTTTGAGGGATGAGGGATTAGGAACCTTGAATAGACAGATAAGGACATGACTGAGACTGGTAGAATATGGGGTCAAACTGAGCTAAGATCAAGGATTCCAGCGTCCAGCAAGCCTGTAGGCTCTGCAGAGGGAAACCCAGTTCCAAGCCACAACATATACCCCTCTTAGCTATCGTAAGTTATCTCTGTTTTAGGAGCTGGGTAGCTCAAGTGACAACCACTGCCACTCAGGGCAAATAAGACCATTCACTTATGCAGAAGTAAATGAGAGCAAATCAAAGAAAAGTCATACCTGAACTAATCACTTTTGGTATTATACACTATATTGAGTGGAGTTTCTCACTATTTGTCTTGCTTGTGTTCCACAAGGAAAGTTCCCTACTCTATGTTGCTAACTACCAAGTACACATCTGAAAAGATGCAATACAAATAAGGATTTAACATATACAATATAGGAACTAATCAATTGTGAGGGTAATTTGTAATAAATAATAAAAAGGTTTACTTGTATCTAAGGATTTCAGACTTCACCAGACTGCCTGCCTAGGAACTTAGTATTCAATATGTAGCCAACTTCAAACTGAATGTGGCTCAGGAGCAAGAATTTAGATCTGGGAAAGTTTCTCAAAATGCCCAGAAAACTTTTATTTAATAAACATAAATATAGGACTTATTATGTGTCAGGTTTCATTCTAAAGATGTTAGAAATGGTAAATAATGTTAATCCTTATAACTTTAAAAGGTAATAAATATTATTCAACTTTTTTTTTTTTTTGCAGTTTTTTTTCTGTCCAGGGCTGGGTTTGAACCTGCCACCTCTGGCATATGGGGATGGCACCCTACTCCTTTGAGCCACAGGCACCACCCTAAAAGGTAATAAATATTATTTTTCTCACTTCACTGATGAGGTGCTGACTCAGTCTGTGCTGCTCAGTTGCTCCTGTCCTGCTAGGCACCTGTGCCACAGCAGGAGGAACTCAGTGCATTATAACTTAAAAAATGGGCTCAAGTTGGCACCTGTGGCTCAAAGGAGTAGGATGCCAGCCCCATATACTGGTGGTGGTGGGCTCAAACCAGCCCCAGCCCAAAACTCAACCAAAAAAAAAAAAAAAAAAAAGGCTCAAGTGAAACTCAACTAGGACAGTTTTTGTTCACTTTCTTTCCTAATTAAAATTAATCAAATTAATTCTGGATTAATTAATTTTTAGATTATTTTTCTCCTCCATTAATGTAAATGGAGAACTGATTGAATATAGTGAACAGACTTCAAATTAGAAAAAAAGGTTATTAATTGAAAAAGCTAATAAGACTACAAGGAAGATGTAAATTATCAGGGGAGGCTGGCCAGTGGGTATCACTCTTGTCCTATTTCCCACACTTTTAATGCAGATGCTTTTCTCAAGAAACATCAATATCCATAGCCCAGAAGATAGATAAATTTACCTTGGATTTTCTCCATATCTGACTGCATTTTTTCTAAGGAGAGAAAAGAAGATATTCAGTTTGCATCCCACTATCTGACTGGAACATATATCCCTTCAAACAATACAAAGATACTTAAACTATAAATCCATTTCCCTCCTTACACCTCTCCTCACATTACCTGTGAATTGCTTCAGACTCTCCGTCAAGAATAGACATTTTTGGGCAAAAATATGGATTTTCTCTTGCAGATCTGGAGGTGTGATCCAGGGTTCAGGGATCCTGATTCTTTCTGCCCTAAATTAGAAAAAAAAAAAAGTAAATCCCTCCCTAATTCCATGACCTTCCAGGGGCCATAACAGGGTCTAGACTAAGGGTCTAGACTAAAGTGTCCAACATAGGTGGACAACCTTTAAAACCAGCCACTACAGCTGTTCCCATTTTCTCCTTCTACGCTATGATTTTCTAGACCAGAACAAGGGAGACATCTTACTCACTCCTGTATCCCTCAAAGCACTCTTAGCTCATTGCTTTTCAGATAGCAAGTATTCATTTCAGAAAGATTCACTGAATTTAATTGATTACGAGGCTGACCTTGCCAGAAAGCACTATATTCTATGACAGTCCTTGATATTCATGGTGGGCAACTATCCAGAATCCTCAAGTTCCCAAATGGCATCTTCAAACAGATAGGCACTCTGACGAACAATACCCGATTCCCCCCAACCCTCGGCAAAGGAGTCTATGGAAAAGACTGCTAGTTGCTTACCTAATACCTCCTCTCTCATCTTTCACTTTTTATGGTTCACGGTTGCCCAGTGTTCCTTTTAGCTACCCTTATGACTGAGTCTGGCCTCTGAGAAATAGGAAATATTTCCTAGTATTTTGAGAAGTCTGCTTAAAAAGGAATGTTATACAATTTATCTCCTTCTTTCTGGCTGGCTTTCAACCAGCTATGGATTAGACTATATCAGGACTATAACTTGAAGACAGAAGAATAGGTAGCCTCAGGCTACCTAACTGCACACTTCTTATATGGCGAGAAAAATTTGCATTATGTTTAAGCCTTAAGCCAATGAAATTTTGGGTTTCTTATCTCATATAACCAAACCCAATGCTTAACGTCACAAACTGCAGAGTGTAAGATCTACCTCTATGTTAGTTTAGAATTAGACTGATATCAAAAAAAGGTATGTAAAGATAAGACTGATACAAGTTCCAACTCACTTCCATCCCAGGAGCCCTTGGGAAGCTCAATTCTATCAACAAGATTCTACTCACAGAGATCTCCCAGGCAACATATGCATCTGTGAGGTGCTACCCTATCTCCCCAAATGCTTCCACATAGTCAAGCTGCATTTTTCTCAGGAGGGTTTTCACCACTCAGTATTTAGTCACTTCAAAGTCTAGCTTCCTCAAAGTCAGTCTCCACCCTTGAAGGCACTCTTGTACGGAGTACTAAACATCATTTTCCCACAGCTTATCCCATGTGCATGCCATGCTTCCTGCTAATATTACTTTGCCCTAGCTTATTCAAGCTCTCCCTCTCCAGTCATGTTCCAACTCCCAGGGAGCTCTTCCCCACCGTTTGTTTAATGGTGGAAAAATAACTAAAATAAGATCCAGAGACCGGGTGGCTTATCAGTAATTATATAATTCTAGGCCAGTCACCCCTCCCTTAGGCCTCATTTTCTCCATTATAGAAAAGAGAGAGAGAGAGAGAACACAAAATGGAAGGATTTTAACATGCACAGGAAGCAACAGCCATAGGTTACCTTGTACTCTGCCCAAGTCCCTGGAAGGGGTCTGCCTATCCTTTCCATATAAGTGTCCTCATATCCCTAAATCCACCAGCAGCCTCCCAAGTGAACACCCCTACTCCACACTTTGTCAATGACTCCTGAGTTTTACTGAGAAGAGCTATGGTCCACCTAGTTCCTTGCTACTAGTGACTCTCTTCAGGAACGGGTGGAGTATGTCTCATTTTGGTAAGATGTCTACCCTAGGCTCTGGGCTGCTTTCAGGATTTACAAATGTAAGGGAGACAAGTCTTTCCATGCTTGATTTAACCCTTGGGAGAAAAAACTGTACCTGCTCAATGTGTCCCCGATGTCCTGTAAGAGAAAGGAAAAGGATAACCATAAGGAGTCATTCATAACTAAAGTTTTCTTTCATAGATGTTTGTTGAAAATCCAACTATGGACTGGTTCTCCTGGGAGACACCAAAAACAAGGCTCACTGAACATAACATATAGCCTTAAGGATCTGGGAATCGAGCAGAAGAGACTGAAGTACACACTGTATGTTATACCAGCATTTTCTATGCCCTCCTTCTGCACTCACCATCTACTGGTCAAGAACCTCATGATTTCAAAATTTACCAACTCAAGCACCCTGTACCTCAACTGCCTACCTGTCCTGCTTGCTTTTCACTGTGAAATAATATCAAATTCACAGAAAAGCTGCTATACACAGAACTCCTATATATCCTTTTCCCAGACTTATCAACTTTTAATTATTAATTTTTCATTTTCTGTCTCTCTCCTATCATATATATGATTTATAACATATTTATCTTCACACTTTTTGAGGGGTCGTTGCTTAGATTACATCTCTATATGTAATTCCTAAGAACAATTTCTTTTGTAAGTACAGTATCATTAGTGATATGCTTATCATACATATTCTTATTTAATCAATTGTCTTAATAATTTTGTTACAGCTACCCCACACTGGTCCTCCTTTTGGTAACATTACCCAAGAGCATTACCCACTGCATTTAGTTATCATGATATGTGTCTTTAATGGAAACAGTTCCTCAACACTAATTTGTCTTTCATGGCATTGAAATTATTTAATACAAGCCACTTTATACAATGTCCCTCTACTTTGTCAGATAATTCCCTCACGATTTAAATTCAAGTTGTACCATGGCTCATAGGAAACTGAGGTAGGAGGACTGCATGAGCTCAGGAGTTTGAGACAAGCCTAAGCAAGAGCAAGACCCCCATCTCTACTAAAAATAGGAAAAATTGCGTGGCATTGTATCAGATGCCTATCATTAAAGCTAATTGGGAGGCTAAAGGAGGAAGATCACTTGAACCAAAAGTCTGAGGTTGCTGTGAGCCAGTGGTTCTCAACTTTCCTAATGCCACAATGTGAGGAACTGTATTAAAGGGTCATGGTATTAGGAAGGTTGAGAACCACTGCTGTGAGCTATGATGACACCATAGCACTATGGCCTGGGTAACAGAGTGAGTCTCTGTCTAAAAAAAATAAAATAAAATAAAATTCAAGTTGTACCATCTTTGACCAGAATATGCTGTTTCCTTCTAAAGGTATATTATATTCCCTTATTGGTGATCCCTTATTGGTGATATTAATTTTGAACACTGTATAGTTACTATTTTCCTATTTGTAATAAGTAATCTATAAATGACAGTTCTAGTCTTCCTCAAACTTTCCCCCTTACATATAGCATCCATTGATAATTTGTCTAAATCAATTTTTATCATGATTGCTAAATGGTCACTTTCTAACTTCAAAATTCCTTCTATATTGCTTAGTTGACTTTCCAATGAAAGGATAATTTTCCCTTATTCATTATTAATATGAACTTACAGATTCTTATTTTATTCAATTCATTGAAAAAAAGACACATAGCATGATAACTAAATGCAGTGAATGATCCTGGGTAATGTTACCAAAGGGGAAGAGGTTGGGGTAGCTATAACAAGACGGTTGATTAACCCCCAGGTGCTGTGGGTTAGATAAGCATATCACTCTTCAGTTTTCTTTTCTTTTTTTTTTTTTTGAGACAGAGCCTCAAGCTATCCCCCTGGGTAAAGTGCTATAGCATCATAGCTCACAGCAACCTCTAGCTCCTGGGCTCAAGCAAGTCTCCTGCCTCAGCCTCCCAAGTAGCTGGGACCACAGGCGCCCACCACAATGCCTGGCTATTTTTTGGTTGCAGCTGTCATTGTTGTTTTTGGTGGGCCCAGGCCTTAGCCACTTGAGCCATAGGCACCGAGCCACTGTTCAGTTTTCTATATAAGAGCTACTGTTCTTACACATTTTGGTCTTCAAACAGTCTGGACTTAATGTTGGGCACAGTGGCTCATACCTGTAATCCTGCACTCTGGAAGGCCTTTGAGTTTAGGAATTCAAGATCAGCCTCAGCAAGAGCAAGACCCAATCACTAAAAATGGCCAGGCATTGTGGCGAGCACCTTTAGTCCCAGCTATTCCAGAGGCTAAGGCAAGAGGATCACTTGAGCCTAAGAGTTTGAGGTTGCTGTGAGCTATGACACCAGTGCACTCTACTGAGGGCAACAAAATGAGACTGTCTCAAAAATAAATAAATAAATAAAGCCTAGACTTAGCCAGAGAGTTTTTGTCACTCCCTCCTCTATGACTTCCTACCTCATTCTCCCCATCCCCATGTTTTTGGTTTCCTTTGCAAAAATAAGCAGATACATATTTTCCAATTATTTTTTTCTTATACAAAAGGTCACATACTCTATAATTTCACTTTGATCTTTTCACATAGAAATATATGCCAGGAACCACTTCATAATGGTTCATCAGTATCTTATTTTTTTTACAGTTGCATAGTATTCCATGTGTATCACTGTGTATAAATGCACAATTACCTAAAACAATCCCCTAGGTTTACAAGTTAGGCTATTTCTAATATTTTGCAATTGCAAAAATGTTACAGAAAATAAGCTTGTGCATATGTATTTTAAGAGACAGGACCTTGTTCTGTCTCCCAGAATGCAGTGCAGTGGTACCATCATAGCTCACCGCAATCTCAAACTCCTGTGCTGAAATGATCCTCCCCCTCTGCTTCCTAAAGTGCTGGCATGAGCCACCCTGCCTGGCCATTGTGCATATACAAATATATAGTATTTTCAAACATGTTTCCTACTTAGGTATATTCAAGGTAAATTCCTAGAATTTTTTTTCCTTTTAGATACAGTGTGTTGCCTAGACTAGATGCAATGGTGTCATCATAGCACACTGCAACCTCAAACTTTTAGGCTCAAATAATCCTCCTGCCTGAGCCTGCAAAGTAGCTGGGACTACAGGCATGTGCCACCAAACCCAGATAATTTTTCTATTTTTTTGTAGAGACAGGATCTCGGTCTTGTTTTACCCGGTCAGATCTCAAGCGATCCTCTCACCTCGGCCTCCCAGAGTACTCAGATTACAGGTATGAGCTACCACACCTGACCTAGACTCTCTTTTTTCAATTGACACATAATAGGTATATATATTTCCAGAGTACCTGCGATGATTTAATATTCATATAATTGGTAAAGATCAAATCAGTGTAATTAGAATACTCATCACCTTAAATAGTTATCTTTTCTTTATGTCAGAAACATTCAAATTATTCTCTTCTAGCTATATAGAGTACCCAAAAAAGTTACACTTTAAGTAAAAACTATGTTAAAATTATAATATGTAATATATACTGATGTTTATCTTTCATATTGTATCTTGTATCTAATTGCACGAGTCAAACATGATTTGTGGTTATCTATAATTCTGCTAAATATTGCCAAATTCTCTTCCAAAAGGTTGTATGATATTACACTTGCACCCCTAGCATGAGTGTATCTCCCACATCTTTGCCAACAGTATACTAGGGTGAAAATTTTTTTGCTATTCTAGTGAGTAAAAAAGGTTATCTCCGTGTGGTGTTAATCAGCATTTCTCTTATAAGTACAACTGAACATTTTTCCAGCTGTTCACAGATTTTACAAGTCTTTAGCAAAATGCCTATTTGCATCTTTTGCCCATTTTTCTTTAGGACTTTGTCTTTTCTCCCTCAATTTTACATAAGTTCTTTATATAAGTTCTTTTATTAGAGCTATAATTACTTTTTTTTTTCTTCTCAGAGACAGTCTCACTGTTATCCTTGGTAGAGTGCTGTGACATCACAGCTCACAGCAACCTCCAGCTCTTGGGCTTGGGTGATTCTCTTACCTCAGCCTCCCAAGTAGCTGGGACTACAGGCGCCTGCCATACTGCCCAGCTACTTTTTTGTTGCAGTTTGGCTGGGGCCAGGTTTAAACCTGCCACCCTCAGTATATGGGGCCAGTGCCCTACCCACTGAGCCACAGGTGTCGCCCAGAGCTATAATTTCTATTTGTGGCAAATATTTTATTTCAATTTAACATCACCTTTTGACTGGTTACAATGTCTATATGTTTTTTTTTCTTGTGCTAACACCAACTGCTTTAATTACACAAGTTTCACAGTATGTTTTAATATCTAATAGAGCCAGTTCTGTCTTAGAGATCTTTCTCAACATACCCCAGCTATACATATGTGCTTATTTTTCTATCTGAAGTCTATCATCAATCTTTGTAGATCCAGAAAAAAAGGTTGGTGTTTTTATTGAAATTGCATTAAGGTGGGCAGTGCCCATAGCTCAGTGGGTGGGGCACACTGGCCACATACACCTAGGCGGGTAGGTTCAAACTCAGCCCAGGCCTACTAAACAACAGTCACAACTACAACAAAAAAAAATAGCCAGATGTTGTGGCAGGCGCCTGTAGTCCCAGCTACTGAGAGGTTGAGGCAAGAGAATCATTTAAGCCTGAGGGTTAGAGGTTGCCTGTGAGCTGTGACACCACAGCACCCTACTGAGGGCAACATAAGGGCTGACAATTGAGATGTCTTATCAAATAACGGGTATCTATTTGTTCAAATTTATTTTGTTTCTTTCAAAAGTGTTTTATCATTATAGTAGGTGTATTTCCACATAGGTTTTTCTACATTTCTTGTAAGTTTATTCCCTGGTATTTTATCTTTTTTTTTTCTTTTTGCAATTGGAAATGGCGTATTCCCTTTTACTATGTCTTCTAGTGGTTCTAGTCTGGCACATAAAAGCCAATTAGTTGTGTTAACTCCTTTTCCAGTTCTTTTTTTTAAGACAGAGTCTTACTCTGTCACCCTGGATAGAATGCCAGGGTGTCATCATAGATCACAACAACCTCAAATTCTTGGGCTCATGTGGTCCTCTTGCCTCAGTTTTTCTATTTTTAGTAGAGACAAGGTCTTGCTCTTGCTCAGGCTGGACTCAAACTCCTGAGCTCAAGCAATCCACTGCCTCAACCTCCCAGAGTGTACACTTCTCAGTTCTTATGACTCTAATTGTTTTCTCTTACCTAACTGAATGAGTTCAAGCCTCTAATATAATGTTAAATAGAGAAAGATGATAGTGGGCATCTTGCTTTGTCCTGACCTCAACAGTACTACCTCTAATATTTTGCTAGATTCAGCTTGCTTTTCCAAAGACTTCTTTCAGAAGTACTTTTTGAAAATCAGAGACCCGAAAAACAAAAAAAATCAGAGACCTTCCCCCCCACTGAGTCCATGATCCCTCTATCCATCTTTCTCCGCTTTCCTCATAATACAACTTCAGTTTTATGATTCATCTATTCAAATATATTCTTACAAATAACTTCTACCTTAAATAAAGTTTTAAAATCTTAAGAATGGTGCTTTTTTAGGCAGCAGACACAGGCAAATTGGAACCATTCAGAGATTAGCATGGCCCTTGTACAAAAATGACACAAAAATTTGAGAATCATTTTATATTTTTAATGTTGACAGCAGTGCTATTCACAAATAGCCAAAAGGTGCAAAAACTCCAAATGTCAACTAATAAAAAAGTCAAATGTAGCATGCATACAACAAAGTATTACTCAGCCATAAAAAGAAATGAAGTGCTGAAACATGTTAAAATATTAATAAACCTTGAAAAAAATTATTCTAAGTGAAAGAAAAATGCCACACAGTATAGGATCTCATTTATATCAAATATCTAGAATAGACAAATCCATAGAGCCAGTGGTTGGGGATAGGAGGGAAGGCATGATTGTTTAATAGTATGGGGTTTCCTTTTGAGGTAATAAAAGTGTGCTGTAATTTTTTTTTTTGAGACAAGTCCCTTATTGTTGCCTTGTGTAATGTGGCATCATAGCTCACAGCAAGCTCAAATTCTTGGGCTCAAATGATACTCTTGCCTCAGCCTCCCGATGCCTGGTTAGTTTTTCTATTTTTAGTAGAAACAAGGCTTGCTCAAGCTGGTCTCAAACTCCTGAGCTCAAGCAGTCCACCTGCCTCAGCCTTCTAAAGTGCTAGGATTACTAGCTAGTTAGTGTGACCTACCATAAGGCTGTGATCTACATTTAGATAGTGGATGATAACTGCACACATCATGAATTTACTAAAAGCTACTTTTATGCTGCAAAGTTGCACTTAAATTTATTTTTGCATATTTTATAAAAAAAACAAAACAAAGCCCACTTCACCTGTCTCAGTGACTGCACCACAGCAGTCAAGATCTGAGAAAGCAAAGCACACAAGAAAGTCACACAACAGGGCAGAATAGTCCCACTATAAATGGATGTTTGCTGGGCAAATAATCTCCTATGGCTAGGCACACTGCCTCAGACCTGTAATCCTAGCACTCTTGAAGACCAAGGCGGGAATATTCCTTGAACTCAGAGTTAGAGACCAGACTGAGCAAGAGGAAGACTAAAAATAGAAACATTAGCTGCTGTTGTGGTGGGTACCTATAGTTTTAGCTACTCAGAAGACTTAGGCAGGAGAATCACTTAAATCCAAGAGTTTGAGGTTGCTGTGAGCTAGGCCAACTCCATGTATTCTACCCCTGGGTAACAGAGTGAGACTCTGAAAAAAATCCTATAAAAATGTCTTACATGACCAACTGTGTCTCTCATACTCTGTAACAATAATTTCTTCCCATGTAACAGCTGAGCCCCTGAAACTAAGTCCTGCTCATATGCATTAGTTCCCATTCCCACCTGCCTTCTCAGGAACAGCACATTGCACACACGTTAGTCTATTATTTCTTATAGCTTCTATGTCTTTCTCCACCTAGAAACCTTATAGGTTCTATTTCCCACACATACTTCAAAAATATGTTTAACTAGTTTCCTTAGCGTCATCTCCACAGACAGCTCCAGAATCCTACCACATCTCTATTTTCTTACATCCCCTCATAGTCATATTTCTTGAAATAATCTGCTCTTGCAGTCTTCATTCACCCCACCCTGTCACTACTCAACTTCCCCTACCATGGCTCCTGGCTAAATTATTCCACTGTGGCAGTTCTGCATAAAGACACAAATAATGGTTGTATTGTTAAACCGAATGGATATCAGTTCTGATATTATTTGACCTGAGCTGTATTACCCTATTGTCCACTCTCTGATGACTGAAACATTCTGCTTCCCTGGCATTTAGACAACAATGTTCTATAAGGTTTAAACCAGGCATCCTCAAACTACAGCCCACGGGCCACATGCAGCCTAACTAGGACATTTATCAGGCCCGCCGGGTGTTTCTGCTGCTGCTGCCTGTCCTGCTTAGCAGCCGACTTGTCCCGGGGCCTACAGTCCAGCCCTCCAATGGTCTGGGTCTGAGGAATAGTGAACTGGCCCCCTGTTTAAAAAGTTTGAAAGGAACTGTGAGCAGGGGTCAGTAACTTTCACTTAGAAGGCCAAAGGGTAAAATATTTAGGCTGTTAGTCTCTGTCAAAAATATTCAGTGATGCTGCTATAGCAGAAAAACAGTGATAGATAACACATAAACAATCACAGCTGTGTTCCAATGAAAATGTATGGACATTAAATTTGAATTGCATATAATTTCATGTAAATTTGAATTTCATATATTATAAAATACACTCTTCTGATTTCTTCCAATCATTAAAAAAATGTAAAAACCATACCTAGCTCCCAAGACATACAAAAGTGATGGGTTATAATTTGCTGACCCTTGCTCTATCCCATCATCCCTTGTTAATGGCATTTTATCAACACCTGTGATAACTGTTCACTTACTGAGTGCCACATTACGATATAATTCAACAAATGTTATTCAATAGTTGATAGTACCTAAAAGCAGACAATACGTGCTGAATGAATAAACAGACAAGCATTTGCTTGTTTCCTGTGGTTCTGCTGGAAGAGATCTACAGCTTATCACTTCCACTTCCAAGATTAAATAACAGGACTCATTGGGCTAACCATTCCTGCTCAAGTGCTTATTGCTTTCTGGCATAATTCTGGTGGTAAGAATTATATATATGTTAAATTTATAGGATACAGGAATGAGGAGCATCTTTGAGTGACATGTGGTCCAGCCCTTCATTTCATGAGCAAATGCGGTCACTGAGACCCAAACAGTCAAGAGCCTCCCCCGTGATCAGACCATTTGTCAGTGCAGGGAAGGCCTGGACATCAGTTCTTCTTTCCCTGAAACAATGCAACTGACTGGTCCAAGCTGTGTCAACAAGAACTTCTAGTGTACATTTTCCTTCCAACATGTCCAACAGAGTTTGGAAAGCCCTTACCTTGCTTACATAGTTAGAAAGAAGACAGGGGGTCCTAGATACTACTTGGCAAAAAGGAGAAGAAAAACTATTTTAGTGGAGGCTATCTTGGCAGAGTTCTCTAAACCTTACCTGTAAGAGCTCCCTGGTAGGCTGCTGCTGCTTCTCTTCCAGCTGGCTGATCAGGCTGCTGAGGTGGGAGATGTTGCAGGAGAACTGAGTGATGGCACCATTGATGCTGTTGTAGATGGCCAAGTCCAGCTCCTCCAGGCGAGCCAGGAGACGATACTCATGCTCCTTCAAGGAGTGATATAGCTGCTCAAACTCCCAAACTATCTTCTCCCTTTCCATCTGGGTCAGGCTCTATATAGATGACAGGGAAGAACAATGAAGAGAAAAAGTATCACTTCTAATGCCCTTCACATTTCTCCCCTAACTATCTGCCCCCAGACTTCATCATTTCATCTGAGGATACAGAAACAAGGACCAGGTACACTCACTCATTATTTACAGTCTTTGCCTGCCATGGAAGACTTGCATTGTAATACATTTAGCATCCCTGCCATTCTTCCAACTGAGAGATGAAGAAACACCCACCATTTTCTCCATTTTATAAGAGAAAAGCGCAGTACCAGATGGGTACCAGAAAACCACAATTCTTGTTCAACCTACCAATTTCACAGTTGAGGAAATGAAGGCCTAGAGAAGTTACATGACTCCATTTACACAATTAGGTAGTGTCAGAACCTACAAGTATCTCCAGGTACACTGATCTCAGAGAAGGGCTCTCTCCCTCTTAAGGATCCTCTCACAAAGAACACCGTTGTATGCATAATGATTTGAGTTTATTCAGGCTCATGGAGAAGAGTCTCCATCTATAAGACATATTTTCTTTTTTTTTTTTTCTTGAGACAGAGTCTCACTATGTCACCCTTGGTAGAATGCCATGGCATCACAGCTCGCAGCAAACTCTTGGGCTTAAGTGATTCTCTTGCCTCAACCTCCCAAGTAGCTGGGACTACAGGCACCCGCCACCTGCCTGGGAAATGTGTGGCCCGCTATTTTTTGTTGTTGTTATTGCAGTTGTCATTGTTGTTTAGCTAGCCCAGGGCAGGTTTGAACCCGCTACCTTTGGTGTACATGGCTGTACACCACTATGGCCCATACACATGGTTACATGGCCCGTAACCGCTATGCTACGGTCACTGAGCCTCTAAGATATATTTTCAAGCAAGGAGAACTGAGGTCTCAGCAAAGTGTATGGGTAGAAAAAGTGGTGGGCTTTAAGGACAACATGGAAGTAAGTTCCCTGTCCAGTTCTTTACTGGACCCTGCCAGGACTGACAAAATTTCTCACAAGAAGATGCCACACAACTAGTCCAAGAGTTTGCATTTCGGATGTAAATACTGCTGAATGGGGATGTGTAATATTTTATTGTTCAAAAAAATTATAAACACCTAAATTGTAGATATAAAAAAATGCATATTATAGGGGGGCACCTGTGGCTCAAAAGGGTAGGGCACTGGCCCCATATGCCAGAGGTGATGGGTTCAAACCCAGCCCTGGCCAAAAATAAATAAATACATAAATAAATAAAAGAAACTCCAGATTATGGGAGATAAGGAAAAAATTTGCATATTATAAAAGTCTCTGTACTTTTTGACTTTTTAAACAAACTTTCCAAATATCCATATCAGATTAGTACATCAGCCACTTGCCAAGGCCTTGTGAGACTAGGGAAAGAGAGCAGAGTGAAAAAGTAGAAGTGAAGGATTGTTAAGAAAAGGAAACATCTCAGAGAAAGCAACAGGGAGGCTTACACAAATCCACTATTAGCACCTGTCTTCACTATGGCACCACAAAGGCTAATTGTGACCAAGAATTTTACCTATCTCAGCTTTGTCAAGGATCAACTCTGATCTACACAAAGCTAGCAGAATAAATTTTACTGATAAGTCTAATTTCCAGAGTTTCCAAACTTGACTCCTCCATCCTTCCCCAAATGAGGGGGAATCCTTTGGTCCTCCAGGTTAAGTTCCAACTGCCATGCGGTTGTTCCACCTGTCCATAGAAGTTCTGGGTGACATGGCTGGATGAGGTTAAAGGAAGTGACATTAGCCCCATAGAAGAGGAAATGACCAGCAGGCACAATGTTAACAGAATTCCAACAACCCTTACCAAGAGTTCGGCTCGTGCCTGCTCTCCCTGTGCCCGACGTCTCTTCTTTAAGTCTTTCACTCTTTTTAGATGGTCCAGCTGATTCTGTATTTGCTCCTGAAAAAAGAAAAACAGATGGTCAGTTCAAGATTAGGCAGATGCTTAGCATCAATGTGGCTATTCTGCTTATCATACATGGAACACATATTCCTGATACCTAGTCCCTCTTTAGAGCTTGTCCTCAGACTGCACTGCCACCCACAGAAGAAAGTCCCAGAACACAGGGCCACCACTCCTTCCCTTTGGCAATTTATGTGTATCTTAAAACAGTGAGTCATCTACCTGTCCCTAGACTACATGGCTTAATGGAAAAGTGACTAGATTAGGAAGCTTAAAGTTGTAGTTCTTCAACAGAAGCATACTAAGAAAAGTGTGACCTGGGTAAAGCCCACTTTTCCAGCCTACTCAAGAGCTGAAAGCTCCATAAATGTTAAGTGATTAATTATGCACGAATGCACTCACATTTAAAACATGGACTTGTGTATTTCTGCAGCTCTCAAATGCACAGAAAATACACAGTATCAGACTCCTTGAATGTTGCCTTAAAACTGTTCTATATGTAGTACTTTGTTTCCATATCATTGTCTAGTTGTTTCAAAGTAACATTTTACAGAGGGTTCAGCACATCATATGATTTCATTTAATCTTCATAATAACTCTTGTCTCCTAACTTTCAGAGTGGTTAAATGACTTCAGCACTGTTCTTTTCTGTGAGCTTCTAGAACAAGATTACAAGAAAGTGTTGTGGGAATGCTTACAAACTAAGTGATGGGAATCTGCTTGATGTGTATACAGTCAGTTAACATCAGAATGTGTTTTGTCTGAACTTGATTGGAAGCTGAGGGGAGTGAGAGTGTCCCTGAAGCTTGTTGACGTGTACGTGGTTTTCCACACTTCTTTTATATTGTCAAAAAGAGGTTCTTCATGGGCTGTGTCTATGTACAATGTGGCCGTGAGCTGGGATACACAGGGACAAACAGAGAAAAAACAGTGGGGGTGGGGAGACTTCTGATTTCCTCACCAGCTACAGGTTTTCCTCCCAAATCTGAATGCGGAGGTTCTGGAGCGGGCAGAGAGGAAATGACGGTTGTGAATCACACGTCCGGCTCAGCCATTTTCTAGGCGGAAAAAAGGGAGGCCCCTTCGGCTCTCTCCTTCCTTTGTCCGACTCCCGCTCCCGCCCCTCCCGCTCCGCGCCCTCACCTTGAAGCCCTCCACCGCCTCCTCGAGCGGCAGCACGCTGTGGCCGCGGTGCTCGCGGGAGCGGTCGCACACCACGCAGATGGGCATCTGGTCCTCCTCGCAGTACAGCTTCAGGGGCTCGCGGTGCTTCTCGCACACGCCCATCTCGCCCCCGGGCCCCGACGGCCGCTCGGTGCGCAGCTGCTTCACCAGCTGGGTCACGTTGGCCAGATGCCGGTTGGGCCGCATGTGTCGCTGTGGGAAGGTTTCCCGGCACTGCGGACAGGACACGTTAGTCTCTGCTGCGCCCCAACAACGGGCGAGGCACGCGCAACAGATGTTGTGGCCGCAGTCGAGCATCATGGGCTCGGCGAAGTACTGCAGGCACACAGGGCAGGTGGTCTCCTGCTGCAGGCACTCGGCCACGCTCCCGGAGGCCATAGCGCTGGCCCGCGGGGGCGCAGGGCATGGGCCCCAGCGCCGAGCTCTACGCGGAGCCCAACTCTCCTATGCTCTTTCCCGTTCGCTGCTTCTGGGCGGCGCGGGGAGACAAGCGGGCACACGGAGGGCGGCGCCTCTCAGGCCCGGATCCCAGACGCGCCCGCGGGCGGGAGCCTCGGACTGGCCGGGCCGCTCCCTGCGCCTCTGTACCCCGCTGAGGGAGCGCGTGAATACTGCTGCCTCACCCGGCCTCACGGCTGTGTCAGGGGAGCGGGAACAAGGCGCCGCGGACCAGGTTTACAGGACCAGGCGCAACAAGCGCGAAAGACAACGTGGCCGCGTCCGAGCGGATCCCGGCTGCCGCGTAGACCCCACCCCGGCGCCAGCGGAAGAGGCGGCTCGGGGGCGGGGCTTGGCCCGCGCCTCCCGAGAGCTGTTGGACTTAGTGGCCTCCGGGCTTCGGCTGTTTCTTTCTACTCAGAACTCGGCTGCTGGGCCGCCAGCCCTTGGGCTGAACGCTCCAAAGGTTCTGCCTCGGGTCACGGGAGCAGGTTCCGTCTCTGGGGCGCGGCGGTGACGTTATATCCCTGCCACACGCTTTGGGCCTACTTCCAAGCTTCCGTAGCTGACGAGCCTAGATCGTCTTTGTTGGGTTTCTTCTGGTGCCCAGGGCTTAGCTCCTGCAAGAGAAAAGCTGTTTTTGTGTCGATACTGGAAAGAGCAGAGGATGGGGGTAGCAGACTGACCTCCACCTTGTTTGTGAGGTACTTTATTAAACAGACCCCCTCACAGGCACTCGAAATTTGTTTAGGAAAAAAAAAAAGGTTTCTGTGGGGCAGAAACAAGCCCAGTTCTGCCACTTCTCATTGTGCCCAAACACGTTGGTTTACCATTCATTCTGAGCCTCAGTTTCTCTGCCTCTAACACGGGGATGGTAATTATACCCCAGCAAGTAGGTAAACTTCCTTGTAATTTTCACTTTTTGAACCATAACCAAAGACGTTTATCTCTTAAAATAGTTTTGCCTACTCCATAGAGTTATGTTGAGTAGAATATAAAAATTCTTTGCTCCTTTCTGAAAAAGGGAAACTGAAAATCCTGGGTTTTCTAAGGCAAGGGTGGAAAACGTTCTTATGTTGGAAGGCGACATTAATTTAGCTATAATCCAATAAGGCCACATTCAAGAAACTTCAATTAGGTATACTTTAAAATGTACATAATTTTATAAAAGTCTAAGTACTTAATAATTTCAAGAAATGAAAAACTACTTGTTAATTTTCAAGTTTAACCTGTTAATGACTGTGTTGTATCTGCTTTTTGTTGGAAAGCAATTGAACGTTTGGTTGCAACATGGGGGTCCACAGTTTCAGATCATCCTTTAGATAGGTATCTAAAGATAGTAGTCATTTCTACTCTAAGGGCTCCTTGATTTAGCTTAGGTAGAAGAATGTAGATTCACAGCACTAAGTGGTTCAAAAACAAGAAGGCATTGGGGAGTATGTTGCCAAAGATGTAGGTATTCTATTGTATTTTTTCTTAGTTAAATTGTATTTTTCTTAGCATCAAACAATGACTAAAATGTCATCTACTGAGAGCTCAATCAATTCCATTTGTAGTTCTTTAGGTGCTTTGGTGATGTTAACTTGAATAAAATTTGGGGTCCTCAAACTTTTTAAACAGGGGGCCAGTTCACTGTCCTTTAGACCGTTGGAGCGCCGGACTGTGGGCCCCGTGACCAGTTGACTGCTAAGCAGGAAGCAGTCGCAAAAACACCCGGGGGGGCCAGATAAATGTCCTAGGTGGGCTGCATGTGGCCCACAGGCCCTAGTTTGAGAACGCCTGATAGATGAAGCTGAAATGCAAATTTGAGTGTGATGACATGGTTCTCAAAGTCAGTGAACCTTGTTGTAATCTCCAATAAATAAATCTATAATAGCTGCATATTTAAATGATTTTACATACATCTGCTCATCAGTGACCTTTGCTAACTGGGGAAAATGGTCATATGAAGTTGCCTTTGGAAGAAGTGTTTTGAAAAAAGAGTTTTTTGAAATGCTTGGATCTTTTGTCACATACCATATGTAGACTTAATTTAAACTTGCAAATAAATATTCACATTATTTTGACTTCACATGATATCACAGGAATGCTACTAAATGCTAAAGATTTTCAATAGAAAACTTTAAGTAGGTGGCGCCTGTGGCTCAAGGACTAGGGCACTGGCCCCATATAGGGGAGATAGATAGATAGATAGCAGAGGTGGTTGGTTCAAACCCAGCCCCAGCCAAAAACTAAATAAAAAAGAAAACTTTCAATAATTCAGACTGCTGATTCTGTTCTTAATAAAATTTAACAATATGTTCTCACAGAGATAAAACTTTGCCTAACACTGGTCTTTGTGATAGCCAAAACACTGTAGAATGTTATGGCAAATATACACTAAATGCTTCAGTGTTCATTTTTAGTATGCTATGAAACTGGGAAAGATTTATATTTGGTAATCTCTATCTCCTTGAATAATTACTGTTTTCCCTTCATCCTCTAGATTTCTTGGAATTTTGGTTTCCTCAAACTTCCTATTCATTGAAGTTTCTATTACTATCTGCTGAACTAAATTATTATAACAATGTATCAGTTTGCAAATGTTTTTGAAAGAAATTAGTAACCATGCAACAATTCCCATTAGTTTCCCTATCTCTAGTCATTCTTTTTCTCTGTTTGATTTACATAACACCTCAAGGGAGAGAATCATCCTTAAAAATTCCCTGAAATGTTTCTTTTTTTCCTGTCACTTCTCACTCAGAAAGGTTCAAAGTTGTTTTTTTGCAAGGGGGGGCAGCTCTGGGACATTATGCAAGCTTTTCAGCATAAAGGCTTAATGAAATATATATATATATATATATATATATATATATATATATTTTTTTTTTTTTTTTTTGAGACAGAGTCTCAAGCTGTTGCCCTGGATAGAGTACCGGGGTGACACAGCTCACAGTAACCTCAAACTCTTGGGCTTAAGTGATTCTCTTGCCTTAGCCTCCCAGGTAGCTGGGACTACAGGCGCCTGCCACAACATCTGGCTATTTGGGGGTTGTAGTTATCGTTGTTTGGCAGGCCCTGGCGGGATTCAAACCCACCAGGTCGGATGTATGTGGCTAGCGCCTTAGCCACTTGAGCTATAGGCACTGAGGTTTCTTTTTCTTCCTTTTTATTTTTTAATTTTAAAACTCTTGTTTTATTATATGGTTAGTATTGTTCAACCACGTCAAATCCTTTGAGGCTACTTATAAGAGCAATAATAAGTAAACTCTTAGGAGGATATTGACAGACTCTGAGAGAATATAACTTGCAATATGTTCAGAGTTAAATGTGTGGGGAAAAGTTTGTAGGTAGTGACAGCACTAATAAATTTGATTAGATAAGGATTCATGAAAAAATAAGCCAATGGTGATAAAGTTAGCTGTGGAGGACTTAAGCTCTGAGTTCTGTACCCTAATGGGAAAGGGCCACTGAAGATTTGTAAGCATAGAAAGGATGTTTTGATGGTGGCAATGCCAATTAGGAGGACCATTTTGGAGCCTATTGCAATACTGCTACAAAGGACATTAGAGGGAAAGAATTAATAGAAATAGAAGAATGGGCAGAGGTAAATAAGAATCAGGACAGTCAGTGCCACCCTCCTCAGCTACTGCTAAGTAGGAAGCTGAAATGGTCAAGGAGAGAAATGTCTTAGAATAGAGAAACAAAGAGGAGCACAGTAATGAAGTGAGCCAAACACAGAAAGAGAGAAAGAGCTGAAGAGATACACATCTGATAAAAAGGAATTTGCTTCCACTTTTGGGAGAGAAGTAAGTTCTCCTTTTCAACAGGTGTGACTTTGTAGTTCTCTGACCATTTTGCAGAAATTCTACCTTGACAGAACCCAAAAAGAAAACTCTCAGAATGAACTATGTAGACTAAGAGGAGGACTGAGAATAAGTAGAAGAAAAAAATAATTAATTTACACCATTCCTTCCTCCTCCCATTCTTTCAGGTTGATGGAGAAGGAGAAATGAGTTGTGTATTTAATAGGTACCTATTTAGAAACTACTGTGTATGTACTGGGCTCTATTCATTAAGATACAACATTCTTCTAGACCTTGCAAGATAGGTACTATTATCATCATCCCCTTCTGCATTTTATAGTTGTGGAAATCATTAAGTAAATTGTCCAAGGACAGAGCCAGGACTAGTGTCCAGGTAGATTGATTCCAGAGCCTGGACTGTCAAAATCAACCCTAAATAGCCTCTCTTAAATTGAGGCAGACCTCTGCCAGGCCTTTTAAATATACTGGATACTTGTATTGCTTGGTTAGTTTTCATGGCATAGGTTATTTCTTTTAGGAACCAATGTAAAGAGTTATAGATTATACATGTACAAGTAATCTAGGACAAGAGACAGGACACGAGAAATCAAGGCATACTTTGTAATACTATCATTAAAACTGTTTGCTTCCCAACATTTAACTGTGTTTATTTCCTGGAGATCAAATAATTGAAGCCAGTGGAGAAAAACTAATCTGTTCCATTTCTTCAAATAGCAAGGGTTGGGGATTTTCTTTAATATAGGCACTTTCATATAAGCAGAGTATGCCTAGTATACACACTAGATAAGATTTCTGCACTGATGGAGTGCACAGACTACTAGGTGCTGGGTGGAGGCAGAGATGGTGGCTATCTCCAAGATGGTCAGCATCAGTTTCTTACCTCCTGTATACTCGTGACATTGCATCATCAAGAGGTGCAGTCTATTCTTCTAATCCCTTGAATCTGGGTTGTCTTGTGAATGCTTTGACCAATAGGATAGCAGAAGTGATTCTACACCAGTGCCAGGCCTAGCCTGTGAGAGTTTGCCTTGGTCTTTTAAGATTCTTGAGACACTATGGAAGATGTCTGTATTAGTCTGCTTGGGCTACCTTGCAAAATACCACAAACCAGGTGGCTTAAACCAAAGAAATTTATTTTCTCACAGTTTATTTTCTGGAGAATGACAAACCAAGATCAAAGTATCTGTAGGGTTGGTTTCTCTGAAAGCCTCTCTCCTTGTCTGTCAGGCAGCTGTCATCTGCCTATGACCTGTATGTCCTATGGGCATGACCTTTTGCCTGCACACTTGCACCTTTGGTCTCTCTCTCTCTCATTGTTTTTTGAGTTTCATTCTCACTCTGTCAGCCAGGATAGAGTACAGCGTTACTATCATAGTTTCTGTTACTTCTTATTTTTGAAATCTTTGCCTACCCTAAATTCATCAAGATATTCTTTTTCCATGAGCTTTACTTTCCCTTTCATATTTAGGTGTACAATCCATTTTTAATTTCCTTCCTGCCACTCTACTTTTCCACTTCCACACTTCTCCCTCTTTCACGTTCTGACCAGTCAACTACTGGTCAGAACAGCTACTCACAGCAACAGCTAGAGTTCATGCTGGTGGCCCTCTGAACCCCACTCGTCCTATCACACTCGCTGGTCTATGCTAATGCGCCTGCTCTCTCGTCTGGTCTGCGTTGGCTGGCTTGCTTTTTCCCTCCTGAGCTCTTGTGGATTCGTTAAGCTTGCCAAGCCGCATTTCGCCAACAGAGCTAGTGCTGTGTGCTTTCTTGTTACGGATAGAGGGGCTCACTCTCTTGTGGGCCAGCCCGGAGTCGGTGCTAGGTTGTTAGGATGATCGCACTCCTATACCTGAGAGCCGAAGAGGAAGGGTAGAGGGAAGAGAGGAAAAGGACGGGAAACGCTGACTTCTAGTTCAGATTGGGAGGAAAGCCTAGCGAGTTGAATCAAAGTTTCTGACTCTATCGAGAAAAAAAACAACACAAAACTTTCTGTTAATTTATAGAGATTTACTTTTCCATTTCTTAAGTTAATCCCCAAAGTGTAAAAACTAATAACGGCATACATTAGGCACACAGTCATCATAATAATTGGAGATTATATTCTTTTGAGGGAAGTATTTTTGAGTGTCAGGATGGCCGAGTGGTCTAAGGCGCCAGACTCAAGTTTCACTTCCTCAGGTTGAGGATTCTGGTCTCCAGATGGAGGCGTGGGTTCGAATCCCACTTCTGACACAGTCTTTTTCTGCCCCCCTCTCTCAGTCCGTCACTTTCTCAGCCATTTCTTTTTCTACTTCTCTAGACCTTTTCTCTTTTTCCATCCTAACTAAAATGATGAGGTCTGTCCCCTTCTTTTTTCATCTCCTTCTCTATGTGCTCTTTGCTCTGGTTATTTCATTAAAGGCACATTTACTAAATGCACACTTACCCAGGGGCGCCCTCAAGCGAAAATTAATCTGATGGGAACAAAAAGACACTACAAGGCCTCTGTGATTATGGTCTGGTCTTGTGCTAACGTGTTATCAGTATCGCACATTACACGTTATACTAGCTTCTAGAATTCATCCCAAAATTGTAGTATTGGAATTGAAAGCAGCACGGTTCACTCTGGTAAGCCAAGGAAAAATATGCAACATGAAAGGTTCCACCGAGATTTGAACTCGGATCGCTGGATTCAGAGTCCAGAGTGCTAACCATTACACCATGGAACCCCTCCTAAAATCAACTGGGCACACGGTTCATCTGGGTTCTCTTCCCTTGTTTTTTTTCCTCAGAATGTAATTAAAATATAATTTTAAGTGAAACTTTTATGTTTCTTCCTAATTTATTTTAAGCAATTTTTGCGGGAGCAGTGTTTTTTGATAGAAAATCTGTACGCTTCACAGCGGCGGGGCGATAGAAGTGTCAAACTCTGGGGTGGGAGGGTCCCTATACTTATTCACCACGCCTTCCGCCCAGGTATCTTGTCCTGGAGCAGGGCAGGATTCCGATCTAGGAATATGGAGATTTTGATTTGCTTTCATTTCCAACCCTCGAAAGGGCAATTTGGATTTCAGTCTCACAATTCGAACGGAGAAAAGCAAAACACAGTATTTCCTTTGTACAGCTTCTTGTGTTCTTTCTCGGTATCTGTAGACGCTTCCAAAAACCCCAGAGTATCTTGGTGCCTCCCTTCCCTTGAACTCCTCTCACTCTAACCTTTGGTCTACATTAACTTTCCTGGTTTCTCCTGGTACTTCACCTCTCCAGTAATTATGGGGCTTGAACTTTGAAAATCTGTCCTCTTGCTCCAAAATGCCCGAAGTACAGGACTGTCTCACTCTTTTTCTTTTCCTTCTTTTTAAAAAGTATATTATGAAATTCGACGTCTCGCTCTTTTTGATAGATCAAGGTCTGATAATTTGTCAACATTTGCTGCAGACTTCAGACATCTTTTTGCCTTCACTCAATAGGCTAAATTTGATGGGCTAAAAGGAGCTAATTACTTTTTCTCCTTCTTCTACCCCTCCTCCTTCTTTTCCTCCTTCATCATCTTCTTTTACCTTTCTGGGTCCCAGCTCCCAGGTAGACATTTCAGTGTAAAAATGGCCTCACAACAGATATCCTAAAGTGTGACTGACAATCAAGGATGTCATAGTGCTGGACATAGTCATTTATTTTTTCAAATCTTAAGATAATATCATTTATCTAGTAACTGTGAAAACAATATATAACAAAAAGACCATATATGTAGTAGGATCAGAAGAAATACTCAGGCATAAATTATTACTTTAGTCAATACAGATATAAATTATTGGCCATCTATGCTTTATGTGTCTCTGGTACTCTGCCAAGGCTGGATTGCTAAGAATCTCTTTAATCATTTTTCTTGCATTCATTTTTTTTGTTGTAATATCTCTGACTAAGAAAGGTGCCTGTCACAAAATTCCTGCTTAATAAAGATGGATTGAATTGAATATATTTTGAGAAAGTTGAGGAAGAAAACAATTAAATTCAAAGACTTCTGCCTAAATGACTATAAAGTGTTCTTAAAATATCTACCCCCTTCCTCCACATACATAAACTTTCCATTCTAGATCCTTGAGTCTCCTTGTATTAAAAATGATCTAAACGATAGCTAGATGATGAGCCAGGTCTTTCTTCTCTAGCACAGGTATCATTTTCTTTTTTTAATTCTATGAGCCTT
Source organism: Galago senegalensis (assembly GCA_963575145.1). Classification (NCBI taxonomy): domain Eukaryota; kingdom Metazoa; phylum Chordata; class Mammalia; order Primates; family Galagidae; genus Galago; species Galago senegalensis. The sequence continues at coordinate 49,880 of CAUYTI010156662.1, forward strand.
TGCCTTAAGTGTCAAAAAAGGAGGAGGAGGAAGAGGAGGAGGAGGAAAAAGAAAAGAAAAGTTCACTGGTTTTTAAATGATACCAGAGCTTCAAAAGTCTACTATTCAACTAGAGCCCTTAAACTGTGCTCTGACAATAGGCAAAGAAAGAAAGGGTCTATGTGACTATTTTTTATTTGTTTATTTCAGCCTTAGCACATTTATATCCTGGAATCAACAGTGGATAAAGACCTGGAAAATAGGACAGATGGCCATGGGTTGGTTTATTCTTGGGTCTGGTATTAAGAAGGCTGAATGTTTTCCTTGGAATTGCTGATGTCACTTCACAAATATTTCAAGGTGGATGTAAACACATAAAGGACACTGACTGATGGGAATGACTGAGGAAGAGATGTCTGAGCCCCCAAAACAATTGGGCCCCCCAAAATCAAGAAACAATTTGTTTCCTGGTAATCTGAGCAAGATTAGTTTGCAATCACCTGGTAGCAGCATTGAATTTAGAAAGAGCAAGTTAATGCGACATTAAAACTAGTAAATAACCCAACTCAGCTGAAGTGTCTTATGCAAATGGTGTTTCAAAATACATAGTCTTATGTCTTTTAAATTATTTCTACAATACTTGTATGTGCCTACTTAGAAACTTCATTCTGAATAAAGTGATTTTTTTAACACACCCACACACACACAAAAAGATAGTCTTACCTAAAACAGAAGATCACAGGGTCTTCTTAACTCCTCATCCTGTGTATCTTGTTCATTTCAGAAATTGAGAAGACATTATTTCATGTATTTATTCACTGAAATTTACCACCATATTTATTTAGTTTTTACCAGTGGGGAAGCAAGAGAAAAATGGTTCTATATCTGACAAAACTCATGGTGTATGGAGAAAAGCAGACAATTACACAAAACTTTCCAAAAGCTATGGTAAATTCTAAATTAAGAGATGGATTGAGCTACAGTAGAACATACCAATGCTTACCAAGAGGAATATGTGATTAAAGGCAGATAGCATGAGGAAAGGCTGCCAGAGGAAGGAAGAGCTGAACTGAGGCTCAGCATTTCTTTGCTGTATGTGTCAGAATGGGATTTTTTAAAATTCACTTAAAATTTACTTATTCAGTTTATTCTTTCTAACAACTCAAGTGAAGTGCTTAAAGTAAAATTTATAATCTCCCCCTTCCCTGTCACTATCACTGGGAACGATGAAGCATGCCCTTCTATACATTGTATTGTTTTAGTATTTGGTAACACTCTTTATTCTGGTAACAATATATCTCAGATGTCATTCATAGTTCAATCTCATTCTCTAAGATAAAAGTGTGCCATATTGGGGCCATATGTCAAAGGCTTGTCTTACTCATTAGGGATCAGGGCAGGGACCCTGTCTTCTGTTCCCCTCCATGGCCTCAGTGCCTGATTGTAATTCTGGAACCGGTAGGAAGGAGAGTTCAAGTGAAACAACTAGAAGAAAGCAACTGCTAAACTGAGGCCTACAGGATGAAACGAACTGCTTGAAACAAACAAACAAAAAAAGGATGCCCCAAGAAGACAGAGATGTGCAGGAAAACATGAGAGCGCCCCCGCTGGTGAAAATGTAAGGGGCAGGTGTTTGGCAAGACGCTGACGCCTTTCCTACAGTCACCAAGGCACAGATCAGCATAATTGGGTTCGTGAATGAATGTGAAATGGAAGGGCTGCTGTGATGTTGAGAAGAACAGTGGCAGGTTCAGATAGAATTCATTCCTTCAGTGAAGTAGGCAGGACCTGTCTCCAATCGCAGCGGATTCCAGAAGGCTAATAGCCGTTCATTGTCCTTGCTGCCATCTTTGCAGGGCTTAAGTTAAGTACCTGGCAATGTAGTAGGCACTGAATAATATTTTTTTAAATAAATAAATGTATTAAGTTCCTCTGAGTGGTGAAAATACAATGGCGATCAAAGAAATAAAGTTCACCCAGTAGATACTAATTCAATAATTAGTTGAAGGCTTATCATGTGTTTGGACTTTGTAAGTATAGATGTTATCTCTGGCCCCTGGGGAAGCACTAGGAGAGAAACCTGCCTGACTTAAGAGGCTGTAAGAATTGTCTACACTAAGCTTGAAAATGGACGTGTGTTGTTGAAAAAGGAGCCTTGGCAGCGGTGGGATTCGAACCCACGCCCCCGAAGAGACTGGAGCCTTAATCCAGCGCCTTAGACCGCTCGGCCACGCTACCACCCACACGCTCCAACCTTACCAGTACTTCCTGCAAAGTTAATATCGCCCCTCTCCGCTCCTTCCCACGAATACCCTTTCTATAGCCCTCTTTTTTCAGCATTCTCTCCGGTTCCCCACCATAGCACGAGAACCCCCCTGACCCTCAACTCATACCTTCGTCATAGGTCCAGGTGGTCCCTGGTCGGGACGTCGCAGGTGGTGCTGGAGGAGACTCTTAACCACGTTTGCCACCAACATAAGGAAAAGGATTCGCGCCAACGGAAAGTTCCAGCGGACTTGTGGGTTCCACATCTGCCTAGACTCGAGGCTTATACCCCTGGAATTGAGGCGTGAGGGCAGATTCGGCTTTGGGTTTGAGCCAGTTACGGATAAGGAGAAGTAAGGAAAGAACCCTAAGACCTCTTCCCCTCATCCTCCTTCATCCATCTGGGGGGACTGAGCACCTTTGCAAAACTTCACAAGGGACGCAAAAGAATGCAATCATTATTAAGTTTTGCTTGCCTTTCCGAATGTGGCGCGTCTATGAAAGCCTTAACCGTAGAAAGAAAATCTGCTCCCCTTGGCCAATGAGTGAGAAAAGAAATCTAGGGCCAGGGACCAGACTTTGGGAAAATCCCGGCTCAGCTGCCTTCACAGCCCCTAAAATCTCCGCAGAAAAGTCTGTAGGGGAAACGGGGTTGGCCTCCTTCCCTGTGCTTGACTTTGTCAACCAAATTGTTTTAGACGTGAATTAAATCACAGTTCCGCTTTACTTTGAAACACTATGATTTGGAGAATTTAGAAATGATTCTTTCCCTTCATTGGTAAGACAAAAACGGGGGACAATAAATTAATAAACAAAACTGAATTGTGCAGTGCTTTTGGTAAATATTCCATTCACAGTTACTAACCAGTTGCCTCCTTAGCGCAGTAGGCAGCGCGTCAGTCTCATAATCTGAAGGTCCTGAGTTCGATCCTCAGAGGGGGCAGCGGGAACCTTTTGTGTTTGTTTTTCCTTTTGTCTTAATCCAAAAGAAGCAAGACCGTGAAAGATACTAACAAATCTTTGTTTTTTCTCTCTATTTTTCCCCTAGAAAAAGTGTGCATAATATGTGTTATTAAACAAAAAAATCTAAGGAAATCTCTTTAATGAGTCTGAATGGGTAATTGGCTATTTAACAGAGCCACACAATGTTCAGTTATGAAATAGTGCTTTTCACTATGAATTAAATATCCAAAATTCTTCTGCTCTCCTCCTCCCCCCCATTTTTTCCTCATACTCTTTGGATATAGAACTGGAAAATATTTCAAATGCTTTTCACATATGCTTGGCAATTGTCTTTTTTGTAAAAACACCAGGGTCAAGAAACCTGCTGGGTCTAGGGTGCTGAGAGAGGGAGGAGAGTATGGAGTGTTATACTGAGGGTGGAGAAGGCATAGGATGGTGCAATATATTTTTATTAATTACTGACTTGGTCATCTTTTACCATTTTTCCAGGTTGCCATGACATCCTATATGGAAAATAACAACAACAACAACAACAACAACAACAACAACAACAAAACTTCCCCTGTCTGTGTACTTTTTTTCATGTTTCCAGGGCTGTTGACTGAATGTAAGTCATCTAAACTACAAGATGTAGGAAGAGATAAAAGGAGAAATAAGAAGAGATAAAGAAGACAAGCTGATATTTAGAGTCAAGATGGAGTCCTTAAATCAAACAATAGTGAAAAAAACTAATCTTCCATATCATGCTCTTGAGCACCTACGATGTACCCGACACTATTAGAAGTTGTGGCTCTGTAAGTCTATTCTCTGACAGCTTCAAATCCATCCTCATATATTCTGTTCCATGATGTTGAGTATGGGTGTCTGAGAATTACATTCCCCATACTCCTTTGCTCACCATTTTCTCTTAGGTTCTGTCAATGAGAGAAACCAGAAGGAGAGTGGAAGGCAGGAGGAGAAAAGAAGAGCCTGCTTTTCTAAGTTGTGCTCTTCTTGTCAGGTCACTCAACAATGGCAGCTGAGTCCAACCTCTGTGTGTTCTTTCATGCATTCTCAGAACATAAGTATAGCAGCAATAGCAGCAGCAGAGAAGATGGCGGGCCAGTTCTTCCTTTTTAGCACCCCAGGTGCCTTCTCTCATTGTTCCTAACCTCTTCCCTTGTATTCTCTTATATTCCCTTGAATTCCTTTTTGCATCACTTTTTAAGAAACCACAAAACATTGTTTCAAAGTGGTTGTATTATTTTGCACTCCTTCCAGCAATGTATGAGCCATCTCCATCCATTTCATTTAATTTCACAATTAAAATGGGTTGTGCAGTTCAGCTTTATTTCTTTCACATAATGGGAGAATGTTTGCTCTTGGCTATTATGTCCTTTGATCCCTATGTGGCCATCTGCAGACCTCTGCACTATACTCTCATCATGAATCAACACATCTGTATTCTCTTGGTATCCATCGTGTGGCTGAGTGGAGTAACCTACACTGTCTCAGAAGCCACTGTTACCTTACAATTGCCACTATGTGGTCTCAATAGACTGGATCACTTAGTGTGTGAGAT
>CAUYTI010156666.1:0-23010 GCA_963575145.1 Galago senegalensis
CAACATGCTGGTTTTACATACAATTTAAAATGCTTTCATCAAACTGGTCAACATAGCCTTCACGGCGTTTTCTTAGTTATTGTGTTAAGACATTTATATTCCACACCTAGTAAATTTCACATGTACCCTTGTAAGATGCACCATAGATGTGGTCCCACCAATTACCTTCCCTCCACCTATCCTCCCCCCCTTTTTAATTAAATCATAGTTGTGTACATTAATGCAGTCATGGGGTACAATGTGCTGGTTTTATATACTATTTGAAATGTTTTCACCAAACTGGTCAACATAGCCTTCATGACATTTTCTTAGCTATTGTGTTAATACATTTATATTCTACACCTAGTAAATTTAACATGTACCCTTATAAGATGCACTGTAGGTGTGGTCCCACCAATTTCTGTCCCTTCACCCATCCTCCCTCCTCCCCTCCCCTCCCTTTCCTCTTTCCTTTTCTTCTTGGGCTACAATTGGGTTATAGCTTTTATAAGAAAGCTATAAATTGGTTTCATAGTAAGACTGAGTACATTGGATACCTTTTCTTCCATTCTTGAGATACTTTGCCTTTTTCATTTCTTAAAAACAAACAAACAAAAATACCTGAACATGTTATACTGACATTTCCTTACCATATGTTATTCTCTAGTTTTTATGCATTGAGAGATGTTATCTAAAATGATCTACACCGACTTTTTAATGAATTCTGTCCATTTTTTCAGTTGCCTGTATTGGCAACATTTTCATGGTACCATATACCAGACACAGGGTGTGCACAGTTTTAAGATGATACCATTTTCATTGTCACAAAAGGCCATAACCAGACTTCCCCGAGTCAGCATGACTTACCTGGTCCTTTCTCTGGCCTCTCTTCCCTTGCTGTCACCGAGCACACCCAGCTTGCTGGTGAAGGGCTAGGATTTCATTTACACTGAGATATCAGGTTAAAATATAAATTTACTTTATAGTTTCTAGTGAGGTGATATCACACTGGTCATTTGTTAGGAGCTTTATTTACTGGTGGAAAGTCCTAATCCAACCCATTTTATAAAGTATTATAAAAAGTAGTTTTCCTTTTCAGGTGCAAACAATGCAACTCAGATCTTATTTCTCTCAGTAGACAGGCAGATCTTACTGTTTTTAGTATTTTATTCAGTTGAAGTATTATCACTTAAGGTCAGACTGTGATGCATGGAAATTGATATTTTTCATTCCTTTCCCATTTTTATAGGGGTAGCAAACATGGGATTATCACTTGTAGATTTCTGATGTGCTGAGCCTCATGCCTCTAATGCCTTGCTGAGGCCGTCCAGTGTATTCCTCAGGCTGTCCTGTGAGGCAGGCTAGATTGTTCCAGTGTATTCCTCAGGCTGTCCTATGACGCAGGCTAGATTGTTCTTGCTTGACAGATGTGCAGGCTGTGTTTCAGAAAGGAGATATAACACGTTTGAGGTCACTCCCTTGACAAGAAAATTAAACTGGGTTGGTCTCATTCCCTTTGTGTAGCGGGAAACAATTATAAACTTTCTGAGTGTTTTATCTTTCCTTAAAATCTGCCTATTTACTAAGAGAAATTGGATCGGCATTGGAGTATTTATTAGGCAACTAAAACAAATCCCCAATTTTATTTCATATAAATAAAAAACTGTTTTAGACTGAAACTTTGCATCAGTCTATTGTTAAAATCATTGTATTTAGAAAATTTACTGAAGTTTTATTATACCTAGGATGTATCAAAAATGGACTAAAAACTTCACTTTTTAAAGTGACGGGGCAGATTACTGTAAATTAGGCAAAAATGAAAGATTGCTTTACAATTTCCATGTTTTTGTTTTCCCTTGAATATTTCAGGTATTTGCTGTATGTCACTTAAACTTGGTGTTTTTCAGATTTTTAGTCCATACGTGTATGACACAATCAGATGTTCTACGTGATCCCTAAGACCCCCAGAATTCCGTGAGATCGTGGCTGCTCAGAGCATGACAGCAGCATCACTAATAAAATTTGCTTGTATTCTTCTTTCTCCCCCCTCTTGCTTCTAATTGTTACTCATCAGAAGTTTTTTCAGACAGGAAGTATACCAAGGTGAAAGTAGATTCTTTTTTGCAAGGTAAATAAGCCATGCACTGCTTGAAACATATATCTCTTTTAAACATATAGAACATATAAACATAAACTTAAATAGATACAGTGGGTATTACAAAAAAAAAAAAAGCCACCTACTACTTTCCTTTGCAGTTAAAGAAAATTGAATGCTTCTATTTCGAGGATTAGATATATATAATTCTAGTGGAAGGCTTATGGATTTAGATTCATTATCTCAGCACCTTTGGTCTAACAGGCGAGGTTGTATCAAACACCTTCATTGTAACAAAATGTATCAGTGAAGAGGGATACAAGTGAATGTACTGGATACTCTCCTTGCACAGTGATTAGCACATGCATTATCTCTCCAGCCTGAATTATGTACTGTGGAGGAGTCCTGGACTGTGTTAAAGGATAAATAAATTGGAAAACATTCCTGCATCTGCTGAAGCTGAGCTTCACATCATAACTTAATTATTTGTGCCTCAGATGTTGAGATGTTTCTCAAATGTCAGTGATTCAATTAGCCGATCCTTATTGATTCCTGACCAGGTCTGTAGCACAAGGCTGGATGCTGTGGCTTGAAGTAGTTACAGGGTATTGGCATCAGCCAGATGACTTGTCTTCTTGAGGAGATGGCAGACACACACAAAATAATTAAACAGATGAGAATAGCTACTGTTTATTTGATGCTTATATTGTGCCAGTCTCTAGAGTTTTTTGTTTCATGCTGCATATCTGTAATGAGGACAAAAATACGTCTTCTGGCCCATACGTAAATGCTCAGTTCCCTTGGGAGTCATATTAGAGAGACGCATATATTCAATACAAGAAAGGGTTTAAAACAGCGTGCATACACTGAAGACTCTTTCAGATGCATGTGTGTATGTGCATGTATGTATTTGCTTTTGTATGTACGACACATTTCATAGTAAGTGGAAAATCTTGCTTTTAAACGCCCTCTTTATCTGATTTCTCAGAGTTCCGTATCACATAGCGTTTTTGAATAGCTCTGAAAAGCACCCCTCCCCAAAACTTGGCTTATATTTAGGAGACTTATTTTATCTCCTCTATTCAGAATAATTTTTTTCTATCCCCCCCCAGATAATTTTTTGCTCTTTATTATATAATCACATTTTCTGTTGATTAATTCAAAAATTCCACCCTCTTGCTCACCTATTTTTTCTTGTCCACCAAGGTGTAACAAAAGCTGAGCAGTCCAGGCAAACGTCCTTAGAAATGAGAGGTGATTTACAAAGATGGATGAAAGACCAAATAATTATAGTGTAATTCATTCACTCCGGCTGCATACAGCTTACATTGTACGGTGTCACCTTATGTTTTACACTGTTTCAGCAAGCACAGATCTGCAGTTGTTAGTGAATTCAAATTACTAATGTAATTTGAGTTGCCCTTTGAAAGATGAGTGTGATTTCACGGACTAAGTGGCGACGAGAGGGTTTTTGAGAGCGGAAGCAGCGTTAGTGGTTGTAGAGAGAGTGACACGATCACTTTCCTGTTGGATCTGGATATAGTTATTTGCTTGTTTGAATAGAGGGTCCTTGTGAAGGAGTTGGTGTTTCTTTTAGATAAGAAAAATGAAACAGTATTGTCGAGGCATTTGAAACCAAAGCACAGAAATTTGTTTTTCTTTCCATGTAATATTTGGAGGCTTTAAAACAATAAACATATGCTATGTATTCCCCCCCCAAAAAAAAAAATTCCTATAAGACAGGTAGTATTATCTGTATTTTACAGATAAAGAACCTAAGTTTATAGAAGGACAAGTGAGGTATGACAATCACTTAACATTTAAGTGATAGCACCAGAATTTGAACAAAGGTTGATCTGACTCTAGAGTTCATTCTCAGCTATAAGCTTAGAAAAATAGACAAAATTGCAGATGTTTCTTGACTTAAGATCTGTCTTGTTTATTTCAACTGGACTTGGGGGAAATAAGAACTTTGCCCTCATATATTTTGTCAAGCTGCTAAAAATGCAGACAACTCTGTTTCTCATAGTTTATGATATGTTCTGGATAAAGCATTTAACAGCTGGATTTCTATTTAAAGTTCTTTATTCTAAGGGAGTTGATGAATAAAACTTTTACTGTCCTTTAGTGCTAACCTAGATGAATGACTTTTTAATTGAAATTTGGCCATCCTCTATTTCTTTATTTTATTTGTAGTCTTTAAATGCTAGATAACTCTTCATTATTCTTATTTACAACAAAAACTGTGGATTCATTATGATTTTCATGTTGACGTTCATGTTATCTGTCTTACTTTACTGTCCAATGTATCTAGAACAACATTAAATAGAAAGATAGTAGACAATTTGTGTTCATTCCTGATTTTAAAAGGAATTCTCATGGATTTTCACCACTGAAAATGTCGATTGATGTAGGTTTGCCATCTGTGCCTTTTCAGATATGCACAAGTTTTTTCTTTGGATATTTGGTAGAACGCAACTTTTTAAAAATAACTTTTTGATGTTTTCTCTGAATTTATAACAATATTTTTCCTTTGGTCCTACCAGTTTAATTCCATTTCGCAATTTTTATTTTTTGTTTTGTTCTAATATAATGATAAGCCTAACCATTTACAATATAATTTTATAATGACCTATTTGAGAGCTGGTGCATAGGATAATGAGACATACCTACACGACGGGCATTTATTTTGCACATAACTATGTTCAGTTTCAATACTGTGATAGCTAACCAGTGGATAGTTTTTATCAAGTTAATGGATAACATTATATCAAGCTAATCCTTCTTGATACAGTTTGTCAGGCAATCACAATTGACCATCTCCATTCACAATTTTATTTGGAATTGGCTTTGGGGCTTTTGGTGAGGTGCGGTAGGCTATTAAGGCTACTGTTCTTAGTGGCAAGTAGAGGCTGTCTTCATGTTACTAAGTGTTCATTATTTAATTTATAGACTTTCTTGTAGCTTTCACTGCTATACAACTAATGTGAAGTGACTTTCCTCTAAGGCAATTATCCAAGTAACAAAGAGAAATAAGGAAAAGAAGACTCCTGAACTTTGAGAATGGAAATGTGGAACCAAGTTCATGACAGATAAGCCTAAATTCTTCAGCCCATATGGTCTACATTACACTTTTAGTTGACCCTTAAGTGAGATGCTAAACTTTCTGGCAACCAACTTGAAGAGGACACACATAATTCGTTACTTAATTTTATTTTACTCTTTTAAGGGCAGCAATGTCTTTCCTAGTATCAAGTTCTAAAGATACAGGCAGAGAGCATAGGGAATAAAATTTACTTTTTTAAGAGAGTGCATCCCTCTCAGTATCTCTTTAAAAATTTTTTTCTTCAGAAAAACTATAGAAAGTAATAGATTTTCCTGTAAGAAAATGAATATAGGCTTACGTAGATATAATTTTATTATAGTGAGCCTTTTGTGGTTATTCTTTGTTAACTTACAGTTATCTGCAATATATGTGATAAGTTTCCTTTGAAGCTGAGTTTATTATTAGTATTAAGTGAGGTCGGGCAGTGCATCTAAGACTATAGTTTGGATCCAGGAGTCTCTAAGTCTTAGAAAGATTTTGAAAAATTATGTTTCTTTTTGAGTCTAAAATGCACATACACATACTTAAAGTAATCCAGGTGAGTGAGGAATAATTTAGAAGCATTATTTGCATTTGTGTTTATGTTACCAATGCCCTTAAAATAAAGTATTAATTGCATTATCATTTAAAGTACAAATAAAGGTTTCACAGGAGTTCATATTAAGAAAAGTAAACAAGCGTCAGATAATACCATAAGCATGCAAAATCTATCATGCGTTTTGAAATGCTAGTTAATATTATACTGTTTTTAAAAATATAGACATTGTACAGCTCCTGAATTTGAACATATTGACTTAAGATTATTAGCAATTAATGTAGTAAATGCCCAAATAAGAATTTTTATTAAGCAACTTAAAATTTTTCCTTTTATTTATTTTGGGATGCATTGCTAAATTTATTGGTCCATTAAAAACGTGAGTCACTATCTAAAAATCATTAAAATCACTGTTAAACAAGATAATAAAAATCATGGTGATATTAACTCAAGTGACATTTCATTGTGATTAAAATTGAAAGAAATCAAAAAGTGAAATGTAAGACATGAAACTACACGTTTTTTACTCTTAGATCAAATACGTATTTGCAATTTTGATTCCACAAAACAGCTTTATTTATGTTAAATAAGTATTAATTGATATTTTATTGATTATATATGTTTGTATGAGTAAACTCTTAACTGCAGTAAGTTAATGTTTAAATATTTATCTGTGCACAGTTCAAGAGAACACTGAGGTTGGTGAGAAAGCTTTCCTTTGCAGAGATTGCTATTTTACTAATATTTAAGAAACACTGAATCCGGAATTTCCCCTTAGACTCTTTCATGGCCATAGAGAATTAACAAAACATATCTTGTTGCACATTTGGAGGTTGTCAAGGTAAAAGTAATACTGGTTGCCCAGTTGCTAAGTCTACTAGAGTAGGGGATTCCAGGAAGCAATCTGTGCATGGAGACACAATCTTTGCCTGAAAGAAACGCTCATCAGCAGAGACAGTCCTGAGACTCCGTCTGGCTGCCCTGTTTATTGTGCAGGCCATCTGGGTATGCTCTGACAGTCTGGACCCGTGAACTCTCAGCTCTTTGTACAGATTTGAGAGAGAACCAAGACACAGTTTATACTTGCACAAAATGACTTGTTTTAGGAGGAAATTTGAGCCACTGGGGAAATCCAGTGCTTCCTGAAGGTCTCCTCAATCAATCTCTGAAGTTTGTGTGAGCAGCGTTGGTCTCCCCAGACTTCTCCTGCTTCCTTCTGCTCAGCTCCTCGGCAGGTTGCGTCTCTTCCGCCGCCACCACTCTCCTTTTCTAGTTTTATTTTGGAAGGGGCGAAGGTAGTAATTTTTACCTGTGGACCAAATATTGATCCTGGGCAGTGAGAACAATGGGTAAAACACTCTTCATTACTCACCTCTGGCCGCAGGGCCATTTCCACCTGTCAGAGAAGAATCCATGCTGTCTAGTATGGCTGGAGCCCTCTGTGGACCTTTTCTAAATGTAAGGAAGTCCTTTCTGGAAGCCCCACAGAAGGCTTATCTGCATTCATTTATCAACATTAACTGGTTTGTTAGATTCTCATTTGTAAACTTACATCCATTTTTCAGGTATAGAAAGATAATTTTATATTTCCTGTGTTCCGGGAAGCAATGTTAGGCCAAAATTACTGTGGAGAGGATAATCAAAATTGTTTTTCAATCATAATTAGTTCCACTATTGCCCTTCCAGGTACATATATCTGTAATAGCATCTTATCATATTTTTTCTTCCCCTAAATGTGCTGTCTTTTAAATTGAATGCTGATGAGGATGAATATTATATATGACACACTCAAAGGGAATTTTCATTTTATGTTTGAAAGAATAAATTAGTCGGTGGATGTTCGGAGTTGAGATGTGTTTAGTGAGATTCAAAAGGTGAATATAGGGCGGTGCCTGTGGCTCAAAGGAGTAGCGCGCTGGCCCCATATGCCAGAGGTGGCGGGTTCAAACCCAGCCCTGGCCAAAAAAAAAAGTGAATATACCCAAGATACTCAAACTAGTTATATGCGCTTGTAGTATAAAGTTACATGGCTTTTATGCCACTGCAGAGAAAGTGTATGTGAACTCTTAGAAGTCACCCATATTGTTAATCACTATAGAAATAATGTTTTTGTTCCAGACCAGCCTGAGCAAGACTGAGACCCCATCTCTGAAAAATATCTGGGCGTTGTGGTGGGCCCTTGTAGTCTCAGCTTCTAGGGAGGCTGAGGTGAGGAGTTAACTTGAGCCCAAGAGTTTGAGGTTGCTGTGAGCTGTGACACCATGGCACTCTACTGAGGGAGACGAAGTGAAACTCTGTCTCAAAAACAAACAAAAATTTTTAAAAAAAAAATTGGTTTTGTAAAAAAGTATAAGAAAATTCTTCCTTATAAAAGCTAGCCATATAAAGTAGAGGTTTAGAATGAATTTCATCTCTTTTGTTCTCCAAAGAATTCCTGTCAGTTTAGTGATAAAAAGTTTGTAATACGATTACTACATTGCTACATGCTAGTCTATGTTTCCTAGTAATAGACTGTGTAGTATTAATGGGATAAAATTAATCTCTCTGTCATACTTTATTTAAAAAATATTTAAGAGATCTTGAAAAGATTTTCAAAAGCAAAATACAAAGTAGGATTGTGGAATTTATGTGTGCAAATATATATGCAGACGATTTACAAATGTGTTTATAGCCAAGACCTCATGTATCCAAGTTAGACTTGGCATCTTCTCTGGGCTATTTCAACATAATTAATGGCCTTCTTCATTAGGAAGTAATTTTATTTGGGAGGGATAGCCTTTTCTATATTTGGTAAATTCCTTGCCATTGTTTTGGGGGGGGGTAGCTTTTTCTATATTTGGTAAATTTCTTGCCTCTAAGTCTTTATGCCCCTTCTCCAAAGAAATAAAAACTCACCTTTCATTCATCTTTACAGCTGGGTTTTCAACAGGTGAACAGATCTCCACCATTCAGAGCACTCACAGGAACTTCCTTCCGCAGCCAGTGGAAGCGTAGACATCAAGGGCAGCAAAACACATGGCCCAGACTGGGAACAAGAGGGTCTGGACGCCTCCAGAGGGGCTGTCAGGATTTGTTTTCATTGTTCTTTGGAGTTCCTAATGTTCTTTAAGATTCTTAAGATTCTTTTTTTCTGGGAAATGGTATAGTGGATTTTGCTGTTTAAAGAACTTGAAATGACCTTTTTTCTAAACTTGTTCTTTGTCGAGTGTACCATGGTTCAGGGGTGCCCCCATTTCTTATTTATTTGGGTATAGGAGCCCCAAATATAACTATACTTCTTCTGGACAGCCATCTTGTCACTTCTGTATCATACGCATCACCAGCCTTGCTGGGTTTCTCTCCTCTATAGGTCTTGGCTGGCTGTTCTACATCATCGCTCCTGTCTACTACCACAGTTAAATAGAATTATTTCCCTGCTCAACACTACCACTATTTCCTACCCTGTTTCCCTCGCCTGCTTTGCTTCCCAGCCTGTTACATGTTTGTTCTCTACATCATAGCCATGCTAATTCCAAAATGCAAATCTGAATTAAGATAGCAACCTCCACCTCCCTTTTCTATGTCTTACTTAAAAAAAAAAAAAAAAAAAAAGGACAAAACTCCTATCTTTGTCTACAGGGCCCCCTTGGTCTCTTTTTTCCTACATCTCCATCCCTATCTTCCCCATTTCTTCTATCCAGCCAAATGTTTGTTTTCTTTTCAATCATTACACTCAGTCTTGTTCCAGGTCCTTTCCACAAGTGGTTTCTGAAAAGCTCTTTTCTTCTTCTCTTTGGCCAATAACTCTGTTTCATTCTTGACATCACAGTTCAAACCCCTCTTTCCCAGAGAGAGCTTCAGACCTTTATGATAAGTTATCATCTTTTTTTTGTAGAGATTTCTACAATTAAAAAAAAAATTGTCCATGCTTTGATTATTTGTGCCATGCTCTACCATGAGGAAGAAGCCTTATGAAAGAAAAGTACTGAAATCACAGTTCTTTAGAGAACTTGAAATTCATTCTTATGCAATTTAAAAATATTTAAATTGTATTATTTCCTCATATACTAGACTTCTTATTTCATTTGATGGCAGTATAGATAGAAGCCAAAGAAGATGGTTTCATTGTTACATTTGGATTAAGTCCAGCACAAGTTAGTTAGTTCTTCTCAACCTTACCTTTTTTGTACGATATTTAGCACTTTATATATTCAATACTTTTCTTACTGGAGAGTGAGATGAATTAAATATTTTTACTGTCTCAGCCATTCTATTAATTAATATGTGCAAGTAGCCACCATCAGCATTTTCACTGATCAAGTACCTGCTTTGTGTAGATGACTATATGGAAAGGTATCATAGCCCTTAAGAAGTTTACTATCAAGTTTGGAAAATTCTATACTTTATCACAATACAAAGTGGCTCATGCCTGTAATCCCAGCACTCTGGGAGGCTGAGGCAGGAAAATTGCTTGAGTTCAGGAGTTCAAGACCAGCCTGAGCAAGAGTGAAACCCATCTCTATTAAAAACAGAAAACTTAGCCAGGCGTGCTGATGGGGGCCTGTAGTCGCAGCTACTTAGGAGGCTGAGTCGGGAGGATCTCTTGAACTCAGGAATTGGAGGTTACTGTGAGCTAG
Source organism: Galago senegalensis (assembly GCA_963575145.1). NCBI lineage: Eukaryota > Metazoa > Chordata > Mammalia > Primates > Galagidae > Galago > Galago senegalensis. The sequence goes on from CAUYTI010156666.1 coordinate 10,332, forward strand.
GTTGACACTATAGCACTCTACCCAGGGCAACAGAGTACGACTCTCTCCTCTTCCCTCCCCCCAAAAATGGAAGGTAGGAAATTCAATAATTACCTAAAAGCTATATAATGAAGGCTAAAAATTCTTAGACAAGGTAGGAATAGAGTTTGCTCTGGAGAAAAAGAACACAAGCTATCTAAGCAAAAAGTGGAAGGAGTAACCCAGGCAAACTGTCTAGTGCTTTATTATGCATGGTGAACTCTTAGGAACTGTGTGACCTGTGAGTTCATGCTGGGGGTGCCTTACAAGTTAGCCCTGCAGGGTTCACATGGACCAGATCTGTGGGGATCTTGAATGCCAGATTGTGTGGGTTCTGTGCTCTGGCATGCAGGTAATTCTTCAAACAGGAGAACTGTGTTGTTTCTGGTGGATGGATGTCACCATAACTGGAGTAATTATTGCCAGTTCATGGCACTTGCTGAGGTCAGTCACTCGAGGATCATTTCTCAAAGCAAAAAGAGACCCTGTGTTTTTAAAGTTACATAAGCAGTTCTTAGGGACATACTTTATTTTAGTTTGAAGAAGAAAATGTTGGGGGCATATCCTTGCTTGTGTTTCTTCTCAGGGGAGAGTAATTTGATCCTATTTTCTTTGTGTTGTTTGCATTTAGCTTATGAATATGAATGAAATCGTGAAAGTGATATTTTTGAAATTATTAATGTTGTGCCTTCCCTTCCATCAGAGAAAGATGAGTCCCCCTCCCTCCTTTGGCACCTGTACTTGATTGGTGGTCAGACATCCAACTGTTACTTGTTTTGGCTGAAGATTTTTTATTTTAGTTTGTTCAGTACACCCCAGAGGGAAGCTTTAAAAAGTTAGTGTGGGAACTAAAACTCTACAATTTCTCAGTGTTTGTGTTTACCCGTTGAGCCTTAAGTTAGCATTTATGAAAACATTAAAGTACAATTCTCAGTTGCGCTCAGGGCAAAAAAAGCACCGTTGGAAGGGAGGTCACTTGCATCGTGCAGCTTTTCTGGTTTTGTTGGAAGAATATCCTTGGATGCTTGCGTTTGCTCAGAGGTAGTTGAATTAATTGTGTTACAATCGGAGAAGTATTTGCATGCTGTTCCTTTCCTCAGTATTGAACAATATAGAATTCCAAAATTGACCAAGCGTGTTTATCACTTTTTCTTTACTTTCCTTTTTTTTTAATTTTTATTTTTTAATCTGAGGCAGAGTCTGATTCTGTTGCGTCTGGCTAGAGTGCCACGGCCTCAGCCTAGCTCATAGCAACTTTAGACTCCTGGGTTCAGTTGATCATCCTGCCTCAGCCTCCTGAGTAGCTGGGAATATAGGTGCCCACTACAATGCCCACCTAATTTTTCTGTTTTTAGTAGAGACAGGCTCTTGCTCTTGATCAGGGTGGTCTGGGACTCCTGTGCTCAAGCAGTCCACCCACCTGGGCCTCCCACAGTGCTGGGATTATAGGTGTCAGCCACTGTGCCTGTCCATTCTGCTTTTCTTTTTTCAAGTAACAAGTAGATAGGCAGCCCTGGAAGTAGAATAGCTTATCCTAGAAGACTGGGATACGCTTCACTTTTATACTTTGCTCAGATATTAGGAACTGCTAGTTTTATTAGAGCTCCCTTAAATTAATATAGGCTGAGGGAATAAAGTGGGGTCTCAGGTGTTCTTAAATTTTATAGCAAAACCTGGAATTATAGGAGTCAGTTGTCCTGTGACCAAAATCAACAGTCACGATACCTGAGAAGATGACCCTGTTCTCTTTTACTTTTTTTGTGTATCCTGGGACCGCAGTTTCCTTTTTCACATTTGGATGGTTTATGCAGCCCCTCGGGGATACAGAAAAAAAGCTTCACCCCACTTGCTCTGGCACTCGGTTTTTACCTCTTTTTTCCTCCTCTTCCCAGATTTTAACGTTTTAAATTGTCTCTTTTTCTCCTACATTTTGAGTTTTTCTTTATTTCCCTGTAATTCAGTCTCATTATTTTCATGTATGTATATTTATAAACACACACGCACGCACATATATATATATATATTTATTTTTTCCATTGTCCCCTTTTCTGTTATTTTCCTTTGATTGTTATCTGAATAAGCAGATGGATTTTTGGTTTAGTTAGTAGTACTTTGTAAATATAAAAATAGTGAAAAGATGTTTTAACTGTCAGAGTTCCCATCTCTGTAGTACCCACAACAATCCTCTCCAGTGGTACTTTTATTGTCTCAAGACGTGTTATCTTTTCAGGGCCTTCGATTTTCCTCAGTGTGGTGGTGGAGAGGTGGGGCACAGTGCTGTGGGCAGGAGTAACAGAACCTGGCTCCCGTCCTCCTCTCTGGAGAGGTGAGGTGCAGCGCTGTGGGCAGGAGTGGCAGAGCCTGGCTCTCTGTCCTCCTCTCTGTGGAGAGGTGAAGTGCAGCGCTGTGGGCAGGAGGGGCCGAGCCTGGCTCTCTGTCCTCTCTGTGGAGAGGTGAGGTACAGCGCTGTGGACAGGAGGGGCAGAGCCTTGCTCTCTGTCCTCTCTGTGGAGAGGTGAGGTACAGCGCTGTGGACAGGAGGGGCAGAGCCTGACTCTCTGTCCTCCTCTCTGACTTCAGAACGGAATTCTTGCTCATCAACAGGAATATACTTTCCTTTGGATATATCTTATTCCTTCCTTTTGAAAGCTTAGAAGTGTTCTCTGCTGTAATTAGCAACGTTAGTAGTTCTCAGTTTTAAATACAGCAAGACGCTTCCTTACCTGGCCGTCGAACTGCTCCTCAGACCTGATCACTCAGTCACAGGAGCCTGAGGACTCTCTTGAGAAACTTTGTTCAACCTCAGTTTTTCCCTAATTGATCATTGTTTGTCATTCACTTATTCTGGAGTAGTGGCACCATTGTCACAGGGATAACAATTGAGCAGTCACAGTTGTCGGTTTGAGTCTTCCAGGTTAAGGTCACCTCAGAGACAGGAACTTTCAGAATCACAGAGTTGGAGGGGACGCACAGCCCTCAGACAACTGCGGTGGCCCGTCTGACTGCAATTCACTTGACTGCACTTTGGAGGGGACGCACAGCCCTCAGACAGGGCAGCCCATCTGATTACGCTTCCCCTGACTGCACTTTGCAGATACTGAGGTTTTTAACAAGTTAAAATTTTGTGGCAAACCTGTATCCAGCAGGTCTATCAGCTCCGTTTTCCCACAGCATGTGCTCACTTTGTGTCTCTGTGTCTCATTTTGGTAATTCTCAAAATATATTAATCTCACATTATTATTATATCTGTTACGGTAAGCTGAGATCAATGATACTTGATGTAATTGTTTTGGGGCACCATGAACCATACCCTTAGATGGTAATTGGTAGATGACATTTGTGTTCTGATGTTCCACAGAATGGCCCATTTCCTCAACCCTCCCTATTTCAGAGACATGGCAGTATTGTAATTAGGCCAGTTAATAACCCTAATTTCTCTTTTTAAGTGTTCAGCTAACAGGCACAGTCACGTGTCTTTTACTTTAAATGAGAAGCTAGAAATGATCAAGGTTGGTGAAGAAGGCATGACAAAAGCTGAGATAGTCTGGAAGCTTGATCTCTTGTGCCAACCAGTCAGCCAAGTTTGTGAAGCAAACAAGAAAATTAAAAGTGCTGTTTCAGTGAACACATGAATAATAAGAAAGTGAAATAACCTTCTTGATGATATGGAGAAGTTTTAGTGGTCTGGAGAGAGAATATCTAACAAGAACAAGGCCTTCACTATGAAGCGAGACCCTCCATGAGCAGGATGTAACCACTCAAGTCTTTTTGGTTGGGGGTGGGTTTGAACCCACCACCTCCCGTATATGGGGCCAGCACCCTACTCCTTTGAGCCACAGGCGCCGCCCATGATAACCACTCACGTCAATGCACACATCTATAGTGAACTTACCTTCCTCAGGAAAGGTGGGAAGAACATACAGTGGGGAAGGAAAAGTCTCTGCAATAGATGGCGCTGGAAAAACCGGGTCTCCGTGTGCAGAAGAGTAAGACGAGATCCTTGTCTCTCACCATATACAAAAATAAAAATGGACTAAAGACTTAAATCTAAGACCTGCAACTATGAAACTGCTCACAGAAAACACTGGGGAAATGCCTTAGGATATTAGTCTGGGCAATGATTTCTTGAATAATACCCCCAAGCACAGACAACCAAAGCGAAATTGGTTAAATGGGATCACATCAGCTAAAAAGCTTTTTGCACAGCAAAGGGGACGGTCAACATAGGGAAGAGACAAGCTGCAAAATGGGAGAAAACGTTTGCAAATTAGCCATTTGACAAGGGACTAATCACTGAGGACTCTAACAACTCAAAAGGAAGAAATCAAATAATCTGATTAAAAACTGGACAATCTGAAGAGACATTTCTCAAAAGAAGATATATGAATGGCCAACAGGTGTGTGAAAAAATGCTTGCTAGTTAAAATGGCTTTTATCAGAAAGGGAGTCAGTAACAAATCCTGGCAAGGATTTGGAAATAGGTGAACCGTCTTGTTGGTGGGAACGTAAATTAGTGCAACTACTGTGGAGCACAGTATGGGGGTTCCTCAGAAACCTGAACATAGAAATACCACATGACCCAGCTATCCCACTGCTGGGTCTCTATACAAAGGATGCGAAATCAGTGTATCCAAAACATACCTGTGTTTCCATGTCTACTGCAGCACTATTCATGATAGCTGAGATTTAGAGTCAGCCCAAATGCCCATCAAAGGATGAACGGATAATGAAAATGTGGTACACATCCAGAATGGAATATTATACATGCATAGCCACAGAAAGAACGAAGTCTTTCCATCTGCGACATGGACGGAAGAAGAGAACATTATGCTGAGTGAAATAAGTCCAGCACAGAAAGACAAATCTCACATGTTCTCATTTATAGCTGAAAGAGTGGCATTGGAAGCCTTCCTAACACAAAGAAGTGATAAATGCCTGAGAGGTGATGGATACACTTGTTACCCTGATTTAATTAACTCTCATTACAGATCTATATCAAAACCTCACTTATACAGATATGTTTCTTATCTACACATAATTATTAAAAATATAAACATTTTTGAAAAGCCAAAAAGGTAATAACTCACTGAAGGCTCAGATGATTGTTGGCATTTTTTAGCAATGAAGTATTATTAAAGTATGTACCTTATTTTTTAGACACACTATCGCACACTTCATAGACTACAGTGTCATGTAAGCATTTTTATGCAGTGGGAAATAAAAAAATTCATGGGACTTGCTTTAAGGTGATATTTACTTTATTATGGCGATATGGAACTGAACCAGCAATGTCTTTGAGGTGTGCTTATATGTTAAGGTAGAGATTTGGTACCTTTAGGCCTAATGTGACTACTGTATGGAATGTTTTGATTTTGCAACTATTCATTTATGTGGAAAATCTGGAAGGACTGTACACTTTTTTTCTACTGACCTTCACTTCTGGCCTTTTGTTATTGACAGAATTGACGTATATCCAGACAACAGGTGGTAATTTTCAGCATTGTAGTTAGTCTTTATGCAGTTTCCAGGGACTGTAGCCTGCACTACCTTCTCTTACCTTTCACTGTTTGTTCAAACTTTGCTTCTTTTTAAAAGGCAAGTGATGATTATAAAATTGGCTACAGGACAAAGACTCTCTTGCCTTTTGGGGCAGTGTGGCTCTGATTATTCTCTCTCAAGTTGCTTTTCATTTTATCAGTTACTTCTCCAAACATTTCAGGAGGACATAACATCAAAGCTGTGCAGGTTGGATAGCCACAGGGAAGCACCAGGGTTTCAGAAATTGGGGAAATCCTACAACAGAGTTTCTTAAACTTAGAGCGGTGAGTTCTTTAAAATTGTTGGTGAAGTTGTGTGTATGTGAGTATTTTTTTCTGGGAGTAGGGGTCATGGGAAAAGCATTTGAAATTTATATCAGATTTCAAAGAAATAAAGTGAGAGAGGCTTAGGGAGGAAGCGAGAGGAGAAAGCTGAGAGGGGGGCTGGTTCCCATTGGTATGAAAGGCGTGAGTTAGAGCTGTGAAGGGAAGGGTTAGGAAAGCTGTGAAGGGTCAGGGCTACTGAATAACAAGTTTTGAGTGTGCTAGTCTTTAACTTGGCCCCCTTGTTTCTTTAAATTTTGAAAATGTTCTCTTCAGATGTTTCCTACTCTCTCTGCTAGTCTCCCTGTCTGATTCTCTCTCTACTATTTGATGAAGAAAAACATTGAATATGTTCAAAGGAACAAATATTGAGGACTGAGCTATTCTAATCAGCATGCCATAGCACATCAAGGAGTCTTCACACCACATCTCCGGGGAACAGACTCTTCAATATAAGCAATTAAGCAGAGAAAGGTTAAATTATTTTTCCTAGCTAGAAAATTGAATGGACACATGGGAAGGAGTTAGCACCCTGAAAGGTCCTGGAAGAAAGAGCGAAATATATTATAAAGTTAGCCACTTTCAAATAGGGAACAGATAATATATCGCATAGATTTCCTATGTCATAGAGATGGAAATGTTTTTGGTCACAGTAGGGGCCAAGTATTTCCTTCTCCTTTCTAAGATGTAGTAGGGGAAAGGCAATTAACTAGAGTAGTCCGTGACTCACTTTTCATCTTAACATGTAGTAGGTAAATGCCTGATGGAGACTGGTCTCTCAAGAAGCAGAAATGTGCTACTTTCTTCTGAAACCTTCTTCTATTTATGTATTTATTTATTTTTGTTGTCTGAAAGTTTTAGGAAGTATTACTGACATCGATACTTTTTAAGAATTTCAAATGTAAGTTTGCTACATAGAACAGTTACAGAGCCCTTACTCCAGAGAGAAATTTTATCCTTCAGAACGTGAATGAAGGAGTTTTACATTTTTGCCCAGGCAATGGGAGAGACATTTCAGGGAGACCAATGTCGTGAGAATAAGAATTCTGCAACAATGAAAGTTCTGTCCTTTTGTTTTAGAATTTGGGGGGCAAGTTTACTTTTTCTAATGAGATATTTTAAAATATGAGCCTCATTCTATCTTTTAGAAACAAATTGTATGATAGGGTGTGAACTATTAAAAGAGATACATTTTAAGAAGTAGTAGGATGTAAAGTCTTGAATTGGAAACAGAGATGCAAAAATGTAAGGGCTGTGATGTCAGCATACTGAAATAATGGAATCTATTGGGGGAATTGTCAAGGTTTAGAACTTTGTTTAATGTCATTCAAATTTCATAATTTTTTTGACTATTTTTGAAAAACACAATGCTTTTTATAAAATCTCTTATTTTTGCTTGCCTTCAGTTGAGTTCACCAAAAGTTTACAGGTGCACAATCCCTCTGTGCTGGCACGACAAATGAGGTTTCTGATCTTGAAAACCTTACCCTAGGACCAGCGAGATGCACAAGCAGAAATGGTATATTTGGTATATAAAAGAACATTATGTAAGTGTTATGGGAATGCAAAACAGGAAACACAAATAGAAACTTGTCAGATTTTCTTGTAAAAACGTTCAGCTCCAGAGTGAATGCTCCAGACTCCGTTTTGGACCTTTGGATGAACAAAATGAATGAAATCCCAACTTCATATGGAGTTTTCCAGTTAAGAATTCAATAAGTGGCAAGTGTATGAAAGATCTAACAAAAAAGTGATATATTAAAAAGGATCTTACAACAAACCAAGGACTACTTTCCCAGTAGGTGGTATTTAAGCTGAGACCTGAATGATAAAAATTAGCCAGCAGAGGAGAAAGCCGTCTACCCAGAAGGAAATCCAGTGTAAGAGACTGGGGCCGGCAAACATGGGATTTGTTGAAGGACAGAAGGAAGCCCACTGTATCTGGAGCATTTTAAGTTAGGGAAGGGAGGTGTTGGAGGTAATGTTGGAGAAGACCATGTTGAAGCTAAAAAGTTTGGATTTTAGGGCAGCACCTGTGTCTCAAAAGGGTAGGGTGCTGGCCCCATGTGCCGGAGGTGGTTCAAACCCAGCCCTGGCCAGAAACTGCAAAAAAAAAAAAAAAAAAAAGTTTGGATTTTACACTCCATTGCAATGTGAGGATGAGAAAAGATTAATTGTATGTGTTGGGGAAAAAAAAATTAGTCTGGCTTCCTGTAGGGCTGGTATCCGTCATGGAATATGTTAGGATCCTGGGCCTGTGTCCTTCTGAGAAGTGCTAGGAGCTTGATAAAGCAAGTGAATATGAGGAGATGTGGGTGGATGGAGGAGATTGCGTGGAAGTGGAGATAGTAGAAATGGCTAGTGAATTACAAGAGGAAAGTGAGGGAAAGGGGAAAATTAAACTGATTCCTGTGTTGTTAGTTTTAGTAGTTGGTTATATCGATGGTTCTCAACCTTCCTAATGCCTCCTAATGCCACAATCCTTAAATACAGCTCCTCATGTTGTGGTCATTCCCAGCCATAAAATTATTTTCGTTGCTACTTCATAACTGTAATTTTGCTACTGTTATGAATCACAATGTAAACATCTGCTATGCAGGATGCATTTTCATTGTTACAAAGGGGTCGTGACCCACAGGTTGAGAACCGCTGAGTTATATTATGTTACTGCTTCATCAGGTAAAGAAAAATGGCAGGGGAAGAAGAGGCTTGAAAAAGGGAAATGAGGAAAGAGCAGGGTAGTGGCACTGCCTTCACCACAAAGGTAACGGCAGCAGGGATACTTACAGACATTAGTGTTATAAATCCCAGATGGGCCGAGACCCAAGTATGATCAGTTGTCACTCTTCTCTCTGCACAGATCCTGATTATTCCTTCTTCAGCTTTCTGGGCATGAAACAATATTACTATATAGTGTTTTAGTTTTTTTAAATCAACAGTTTCTGGCTTGTCCTTTGTTTTTACTGTGAAAATCTCACTCAATGCCAAGAACTAACTGTTTCGCACAGTGTGTTGGTGTTTTGGTAGCTGTTTATAATGGTCTAAGGAACATACAGAAATACCTTTCTTATTAGAATAGCAGATTACTTAGTCTTCCTTGCTCTTCTGTTCGTACATAACAACCTGATTCTCTGATGGTGAGAGCCCAGAGTGGAAGAAAGCCCCGTGTGATGGTTAATTTTAGGTGTCAGTTTGACTTAGCCAGAGTGTTCAGATATTTGGTTTAACATTATTTCTGGGTGTGTCTGGGAGGATGTTTCTGGGTGAGATTCACATTTGAAGTGGGAGACTGAGTAAGGTAGGTTGTCCTCCCCAGTGTGGGTGGCCCTCATCCAATCCCCTGAGGCCTGGACGGAGTAGGAGAGAATTCACTCTGCACCTGACTTTCGAGTTAGGACATGGGTATTATCCTGCCTTTGGACTTGGACTTGAGTTGGAACTTACACCATTGACTATCTGCTTCTTGGATTCAGACTCTGACTTGGAATTGAAGTGGAATTTATACTGTTGACTTTCCTGCTTCTCAGGCCTTCAGGTGCAAATTGGAATTATACCATTAGCTGTCCTGGATCTGGACTCTTTAGTTGTCATAATTGCATGAGCTTCTTTCTTGTAATAAATTTCTTTATTTTATTCATATTTAGTATGCAGTATACAATCTATATGAATCTCTCTGTAAATATATATAAAAGATTGTAACTCTATATAAATATTTAATCCTGTAAAGATAAACAAGCTATTATGTCCTCATAAATTAAAAATAAAAAATTTATATTCATAAAGAGATTTTACATGTAATTTCATATATAATCTCATTATATATAAATTTTTATATAGAGATTGTATTTCTGTGTAAAGATGTATATGCATATAAAAGGTTTTATATAGAGATTTATTTATAGATCTCATCTTTTCATTGTATAAAGAGATTATGTGGTGTATACTGTAATATATATCTTTATTTTATATAAAGAGATTATAAACTATATACTACATACTATAAACAGGTTTATTATAAGGAATATGTAATATGTATGTATGTGTCTATTCCTCCTTTTTCTTTATAGAACCCTAATAAATACATTCTTCATAATCCTTTATATATACTAGTGTAGGAAAATTCAGCTATCTCAATTTTTGTTCTCCAGATATTCAATACCCCAGTGAAGGGCTTTTTTTTTTTTCCATTAAATCATAGCTGTGTACCTTAATGCAGTCATGGGGTACAATGTGCTGGTTTTATATGCCATTTGAAATATTTTCATCAAACTGGTTAACATAGCCTTTACCACATTTTCTTAGTTACTGTGTTAAGACATTTATACTCTACACTTAGTAAATTTAACATGTACCCTTGTAAAATGCCCCGTAGGTGTGATCCCACCAATTACCTTCCCACCACCCATCCTCTTCCCTCCCCTCCCTCTCCTCTTTCCCCTTTTTTGGGGCTATAATTGGGTTATAGCTTTCATATGAAAGCTATAAATTGGTTTCATAGTAGGGCTGAGTATATTGGATACTTTTTCTTCCATTTGAGATACTTTGCTAAGAAAAATATGTTCCAGCTCCATCCATGTAAACATGAAAGAGGTAAAGTCCCCATCTTTTTTAAGGCTACATAATATTCCATGGTGTACATATATCACAATTTATTAATCCATTCATAGGGCGATGGGCACTTGGGCTTGTTCCATGAGTTAGCAATTATGAATTGGGCTGCAATAACCATTCTGGTGTAAATATCTTTGTTATAAAGTGATTTTTGGTCTTCTGGATATATACCTAGTAGAGGAATTGAAGGATTGAATGGCAGGTCTATTTTTAGATTCCTAAGTGATCTGCAAACATGTTTTCAAAAGGAATGTAGTAGTTTGTATTTCCACCAGTAATGAAGAAGTGTCCCCCTTTCTCCACATCCATGCCAACATCTCTGGGATGTTGCGATGTGGGCTAATCTAACTGGAGTTAGATGATATCTCAAAGTGGTTTTGCTTTGCATTTCTCTGATGATTAAAGATGATGAGCATTTTGTCATGGGTCTGTAGGCCGTGTGTCTGTCTTCTTCAGAGAAGTTTCTCTTCAAGTCCCTTGCCCACCCTGAGATGAGATCACTTGTTCTTTTCTTGCGAATACGTTTCAGTTCTCTGAGGATTCTGGTTAATAAACCTTTATCGGAGACATAATTTGCAAATATCTTCTCCCATTCTGAAGGCTGTCTGCTTGCTTTACTTACTATGTTCTTGGCTGTGCAGAAGCATTTTGGTTTGATCAGATTCCAGTAATAATGTATTTTTGGGGTTGGTTCAATTGCCCAGGGGGTCTTCCTCATAAAATATTCACATAGGCTGATTTCTTCAAGTGTTTTCTCTGCACTTTCTTCTAGTATTTTTATAGTTTCATGTCTTAAATTTAAATTTTTAATCTAGTGAGAGTCTATGTTAGTTAATGTTGAGAAGTGTGGGTCCAGTTTCAGTCTTCTACAGGTCACCAGTCAGTTCACCCAGCACCATTTGTTAAATAGGGAATCTTTTCCTGACTGAATAATTTTAGTTGGCTTATCAAAGATCAAATAACAGCAAGTAGCTGGGTTCATTTCTTGGTTCTCTATTCTGTTCCACACATCTACCTCTCTGTTTTTGTGCCAGTACCATGCAGTTTTGATCCCTGTCAATTTATAGTATAATCTGAGTACTTGTAGCACAATTCCTCCTGCTTTGTTTTTATTTGTGAGTAATACCTTGGCTATTCAAGGTTTTTTCTGATTTCATGTAAAATGCAGTATGATTTTTTCAAGATCTTTACAGTATGACAGTGGAGCTTTAATAGGGATTGCATTAAAATTGTATATTGCTTTTGGTAGTATGGACATTTTAACAATGTTGCTTCTTCCCAGCCATAAGCATGGTATGTTTTTCCATTTGTTAACATCAACTATTTCTTTTCTTAGAGTTTCATAGTTCTCTTCATAGAGATCTTTCATGTACTTTGTTAGGTAAACTCCCAAATATTTCATCTTCTTTGGCACTACTGAGAAAGGAATAGAGTCCTTGACTGTTTTTTCAGCTTGACTATTTTTGGTGTATGTATGTATATATACACAGATATATATATATATACACACACACACACACACACACACACATATATATATATATATATGCTACAGATTTATGAGTGTTGTTTTTATATCCTGAGACATGGCTGTATTTCTTGATCACTTCTAAGAGTTTTATAGTAGAATCCCTGGTGTTTTTCAGGTATTCAATCATATCATCTGCGAAGAGTGAAATTTTGATTTCCTCTGACCCTATATGAATATCCTTCATTGCCTTTTCTTCCCTAATTGCAATGGCTAATATTTTCATTACAATGTTGAAAAGCAGTGGAGACAATGGGCAACCTTGCCTGGTTCCTGATCTGAGTGGAAGTGATTTCAGTTTAACTCCATTCAATATGATATTGGCTGTGGGTTTTGCTGTAGGTGGCCTCTGTCTGTTTAAGAAATTTATTATACCAGTTTTCTTAATTGTTCTGATCAATAAAGGATACTGGATATTATCAAAAGCTTTTTCTGCATCAATTGAGAGAATCATGTGGTCTGTGTTTTTTATTTTGTTTATGATAAATTATATTTATAGATTTACGTATATTGAACCAGTCTTGAGACCCTGGGATAAAACCCACTTGGTCATGGTGTTAAGGGCTTTGTTTCTTAACTGATTTAATAGAGTAGGTTTTTATTCCCTGCGGAGACTGAATTAGTTAAGTAGACTCAATGTAAATAAAAGCACTGATGTTCT
>CAUYTI010156669.1:0-14259 GCA_963575145.1 Galago senegalensis
TTCTTCAGAGAAATTTCTCTCCAAGTCCCTTGCCCACCCTGAGATGGGATCACTCGTTTTCTTCTTGCTAATACGTTTAAGTTCTCTATGGATTCTGGTTATTAAACCTTTGTCGGAGATATAACCTGCAAAAATCTTCTCCCATTCTGAGGGCTGCCTGTTTGCCTTACTTACTGTGTCCTTGGCTGTTTAATTTAAACCTTTTTATATGAAAGCTATAACCTAATAACAACCTAAGGATATGGGGGGGAGGGAGGGGAGAGACGATGGAGGGAGAAGGATTCAAGGGTTCATTTCTGTGGTTCATCTTGCAAGGGTACAGGTGAACCTTTCTATGAGTAGAATACGAATGTTTTAACATAATAACTAAGAAAGTTACATGAAGGCTATGTTAACCAGTTTGATGGAAGTGTCTTGGATTGTGTGTGAAAACACCACACTGTACCCCCAAAGTGCATCAATGTACAGAGTTACCATTCAATAAAAAAAAAAAGGTAACTTTAAAAACAAAAGTTCAATAAAAAAAATAAAAGTAGTGAAGAAAACTTCTAGATGAATATAAACACTATTAGTCAACTCATCATTTTCCTTAATCTGATAAAGTACTGCTATTCCTATTGCTTGTCACCAGGAATGGCATGAACTTTTCCCACTCATTCACTCAAAAATTTAATATTAAAGTTTAAATTTTGTATCTTTCCAGCCACCTTCCTTTCATCCTACAGGCAACCTGTTCCCTATCGGGTCTACATCCTCAGTGTTTTAAAAACACATGTCCTATTCTCCCTCCCCACTATTACAATCTCAGTACATGTTTAACTGACATTTGCTTCACTCCAGTCTCACTGAACAGGAACCATCTGGCACCTGACTGGAAGAGTGATGTTCTGTAAACAAAGTCCAGCCTTTTTCATGTTCTTGCCTCAAAAAATATTTCTGACTCTGTCTTCAGAACAGGGTATGGCTCCAACTACTTAGGATTGCATTTAAGAATCTCTCTGATCTAAGCTAAATTTGTCTTTTATTCCTTAACAATATCTCCCATGGAGAGCTTCACGCTGTACAGCATGCTATCCAATAAAACGTTCTGTGCTGATGGAAATGCTCTACATCGCTCTGCCCAATATGGTGGCTGCTATCTCCATATGTCTACTGAGCATATGTTGACAGAGTTGAGTGGCTAACGTAAAGGAGGGATTTAAATTTTGTTTTAACTTAATTGAAATCATACAGTAACATGTAGCCAGTGGCTACCGTATTGATCAGCTCAGCTCTAAAGCACCCTTCTCAAATTTTATCAAATATCAGAATCACCTGAAGGGCTAACACATGTCAGATCCCATTTGACAGGTTTTTTGTTTGTTTGTTTGTTGAGACAGATTCTCAAGCTGTCACCCTGGGTAGAGTGCAGTGGCATCATAGCTCATAGCAACTGCAAACTCTTGGGCTCAAGAGAACCTCCTGCCTCAGTTTTTCTATTTTTAGTAGAGACAAGGTTTTGCTTTTGCTTAGGCTGGTCTTGAACTCATGAGCTCAAGCTATCCACCCACTTCAGCCTCCCAGAGTGCTAGGCTTACAGGTGTGAACCACCATGCCTGGCCCCATTTGACTGAGGTATGGCATGAAACTTGAGAATTTGCACTTCTAAAAGTACTGAAATTCTGTTGCTCACTGGCTGCAAGTTTGAAAAACGCTTTCCAGACAAGTTTTATCTCTTACTGTCTCTTGCACAGATCTAAAACCTACACAGGTTTGTGTCTGTTGTTCTTTGCTGTATATTTATTTGCATATCTGTTATCTGCTTCATAAAAATCAAAAATTACCTGAAAACAGATATATGTCTTTGTCATATTTGTAAGACCTAAAATGTCTTAGTCTTATTAACATAAAAGAGGATTGAATTAGAAATGAGTTGTTTTCAAAACACTAAATGTAAACTGTGATTAAGTGAAAAATTACTTACAAACCACATTGAAAAACTCTAAAATTAATATAATTCTAATACTTGGATTACACAAATTTGAGGATAAATTATCTCCAACAATACATTCATATAACGATATGCCAATTCCATTTATGGTTATATCTCTAAAGTAAAAATGACAGGTATCACTGAGATTTTAGTGAAAGTAGTTATCACAAAGTATTATTAGCTGTTAAAAAATAAAACAAATCTACCTCTCTGAATGTAATTTTTTTTTTTTTTTGGCAGTTTTGGCCGGGGCTGGGCTTGAACCCACCATACCCGGTATATGGGGCTCATGCCCTACTCCTCAGCCACAGGCACCACCCACTGAATGTAATTTTTAAAGCACCTGAGAAACACTTTTTAGCAACTCTAAACTTTTTAGGCATACCTCAGTTCTACATAGAAACAAAACCAGCTCACATTTTCTGTTGAAGTGAGGCTTACTACCAAAAAGAACAAGGTGTCATTAAAATGAAGTTCAAGGTGATGCAAATACCAGCAGAAGAAATGTTTCCAAGATCTCTTGCAACAGCATGCCTAGTTAAGATCAGGCGATTAGTTCCTACTGTGTCAACCAAAAAAGAAGTTTCCTCAGCTCATTTTCAAAACAAGCACACTCTATAATATCAGATACTCAAGTAATGGGTGATTGTTTCATTAGCCAAATCAGTTTTCCCATTTTCACACTGACACAGGCCTTTATGCGAACATCAAAGGAATGTGGTTAAGTGAATAAGCACTCCAAACCATAGCACAGGGAAGAGCCCTGATGGCATCATCTGGCCTTACTTCAACATTACCTGTTGCTAAGCAACCAAAGATAATAAAAGGAGGTCTGAGCAGGCCAGCAAAAGAAAATCAACCTCAGCCAGTTTTTAATATCAGCCCTGCTATCACCAGTAGCATTGTTTGTAGGATGTCCCAAATCCAAATACAGCAGCAAACCTGGGGTAGGTCCTGCTGACAAGAAGTAGATGATAGCACAACACAGGGTAGGCAATATTATTAAGAAAATTTGCCCAAAGTCAGGTTTTATTTGAGGATTCCTTTTAATATGGATATCAATAGAATTATTGTTTTAAGTAGGCAAGTAAAAGAAATGAATATTAAAGCCATCAGAAGAAAATCTCACAACCTAGTT
Organism: Galago senegalensis; assembly: GCA_963575145.1. Taxonomy (NCBI): domain Eukaryota; kingdom Metazoa; phylum Chordata; class Mammalia; order Primates; family Galagidae; genus Galago; species Galago senegalensis. The sequence continues at coordinate 3,111 of CAUYTI010156669.1, forward strand.
AGGGGGCCAATCATAGCACTGAAATTTCTGGGATCTCAGAAATGACATCCAAGCCGTTTGGTACAGTTGCCTACCTCTTCCCTAAAATGCTCAAACTAAATATAAAATCATAAAACTATGGGGCATTTGAATCATGACATAACTTTAATTTATATTGTTATAGATATCCTTTAACTAAAACTACCTTAACAACGTATTCCCCTATTGAGATTGTCATCAGAAGGGTAACTTTCAGAGAATTCTAAGTGAATTGCATAAATAGGCAATTATATCAATTAATAGGAACTTGGAAATATATTTCATTTGTTTGACAGCTAAAACATGATAGTGAAAACACAATTGTTGAGCTTTAGGTTAAATGCTGATGAAAAGAATACTGGCATAAACAGGGTTTTCTGATGTATGTGGAATTGAAGAATGCAATTCCTATGGGTTGGTTTATTCTAATCAATTGATATTTCATTAGAGGTTATATTAAAATTCAATTGGTAGAAAATTTCAAGCACCTTGTTTTACTATCTCAGAATAATTTCCATTCCTCTGTGATTTCTTTAGATAAAAAGCAGGAGTTCCGTTAATTCTCTCCGAAACTATTCTATCTGCCTTTTAGAAAAGATTGAATGTTTTGGTTATTATTATGGTTGGGTTTGTTGTTGTTCATTTATGTTAACAGAAATACACTAGAAATGATTTAATTTAATTTTTTGAAAAGTTGGTGAAGGACGGTCAGGATGGAGGGAGGGAAGAAGATTCAAGCTTTCTGCTTACAAACAATATGAAGAAATAGTTGTTGGTAGGGAATGCCAATTGCTATGAGAGTAGTTACCAAACAAATTCTTGTGGCATCAAGCAAATAAAATTCAAATTGAAATGGGACATATTTATATTTTGTGGTTTAACTATGTCACTGTGAATTAAGAAATACTTAAAGTAAATGACATCATAAAACCTCATAGATTATTATGGTTCCAAAATTATTAATGATATTCTGTACCCATACTCATGAATGTCTTAACATACAGACTAATGAATGGGTTTGGTCATATGAGTTGCCTTGGCCAATGGCTTAAAACATAGATGAAACACAATGGTATTTTTAAAATGTTTGCAACTTGGTGCTTGCTGTTCTTGAATTTTCACATCAATAAGATTGGGCTAGCTTGCAGGAGTGAGCCATTAAATTGAAGCCATTCTAGATTAAGCAGCTCTCATATTCTTCTGGATGCATGAGGGAACCAAAACAAAACTAGAATTGCTCAGCTAAATCTAGCCCAATTTGAAAACCAATAATTGAGTACTTTAGTCTGGTATTTTTATCTCATGATAATTGCCACTTTGAGTAATTATAGGACTCTGTTGGAGACAAAATAATTGTGTTAATGCACCTGTAGTAAACATATTGTTTAGTAGTAATGTATTGGCTGTGAATACTTAAAGCAATGAAGAGTTAAATGCATATGAGCCAAGTACTTATGACATATTGAATTTGTAATATAAGTTCTTCAAAAGCACTGAACTTATTTATTAAGTACGAAACATTCTAAAAAATAAAATACATTATTATTCAATATGGTAAATATTCCTCACTTAAAAATATAGATATTACCAGGCACAATGGCTCACACCTATAATTCCAGTAATTCAGCAGGCTAAAACAGGAGAACTGCTTCAGGCCAGGAGTTCAAGACCAGATTGAGCAAAGTAGGAGAGACCCTGTCTCTAAACTAAAGCATGTGGATGCACACCTGTAGTCTCAGTTATTTGGAAGGCTAATGCAGGATGACCACTTCACTCTGATGTTCAAGGCTGCAATGAGTTATGATTATACCACTGCAGTATAGCTTAGACAACAGAGATATAGACCCTTTCTCTATTTAAAAAATAAAATACAGATACCATATATTTTATGGTACAATCTCTCACACGATATAACATATAGGAATATAGTCCTAAATATTTATTTCACCATATATTTTCATTCTCAGATTTTAAATACATGTTATTTTTAAATGCTCAGTATTTATTCTTGAATATTTGAAGCTATATGTGACATTTGTGGTAAGAATAAACAAACTAATAACTTTTTAAAAAATCACAGTTTCTTAATCTAAGCATCTTTGCATATGCATGAAACAATGAAAACCTAGAATGACTAATGGCCTATAAAGAGTTGTAAGCTTTTGTAACCTAACCAATTTTTACAGTGCTTTTTCTTTCTGCCTTAAAGAAAATGTACTTAACATTCAGATTCCTTCCTTTATTACTCTACTGAATATGTTACATATTTATTCATTTATAAAATACAATATTTATCTAAAATGGAGTTCAACTCTAAAGATTGTAACTTAAGTTTATACAATGATTCCATAGCTATGTAAAGTAGGACATTTGTTTATATTAAGTCAAAAGTTCACATGCTGTCAAGCTTTACCTGGTAAATCATTACTGTTCTTCCACAACAGAAAAACAGATGAGATATAACCATAATAAATATGAAGATATTGCAACATATTCATATCATTTCCTGATCTGTAAATAATTCTTGGATAAAAAGTACAGAAACTTTTCTGAAGCTGGCATAAGCTTTCTGAAAATACTATTTAGAAATACAGAAAGCAGATGTCATCAGATCTTCAAATTATTAAAGAATGTGTGTAGAATATTTAATCTTGTTTGTTGTATTACGTTTGTGTTCATATTTTCTGTTTTCTCTGTTTTTGAGATCTTGTGAGAGGAAACTGTGAGAAATGGAGAGCTATAAAGCTGAGTTCTCAAAGCCAGACAAAACAGAGCTAAGATAAGAAGTGCAGATGAATTCCAAGAGTTAGACTATGTCAAGAATCAAAAATGCACATGTAGTATTAGGGTTTATATGTGAGCCATATCATGAATAACACTGAGCCAGAGCCAAATAAACATTCTAAAATAAGTGGTGAGAAAACAAAAGGATATTTTCATTTGTCAAGTAATTACGAGGTTCTGGATACTAAGTTCACACTTAGCCTAGACCATCTCATTTGATCCTCACCGTAACTTTGTAAGGTTGGTATTACTGTTTTCATCTTATCAACAAGAACACTGAGCCACAGATATATGATATAACTTAAGATCACTAAATTCAAAAACGCCTGAAAGAGATTAGAAACCTAAGCACATCAGAGTTGAAATCCTGTCTTCTAAATTTTGTGTTGATGGCAAGACAAGAGGAGAGTAATTTTTGAGATAAATTTCTGCCTCGACTTCAGGATTACTGTACTAGAATTCCCAGTCTCACAAATACCGTTTACTAATGGTCCATTCTTTGAAATGGCCACTGCCTTTCCATATCCCTGGCAATGATTTGTAAGTTACGAATAGAGTCATGGTTTCTCTATGTAATGTCACTCTCTAGTGGGCTTGAAAAATCTTACATAACATAACTATATGTCAGGCTACAATTAATGAGTCATGAAATTAATGTTCATTGAGCTATCCTTCTGTACATATAAAAGATTTTGTGATTGTAAGGAGTAAAGATAGGACACAATCTACTCCTTGTAAGAGATTAAAGACATATGACATATATAAACGGCTTAAGTATATACAGTTATCTAAGAGCAAATAAAATATTTCAAAATCTCTAGCCTGGTATATATTAATGAAAGATATTTTTATCTTAGTAATAGCAAGACTATTTAATTACCAGGTTTACAGAGACAGAGCTAAGCTATGAATGAAAATGAATGGTGAGATACAATCATTAGGTTTAGCATAAATCCTTGTCACAACATTGGCTGAATAAACACGGTTTTAGTGTTGTAATGAGCAGCAAAATAGTAAAGATTGCAAGGAAAGAAATATTTCTCACTGCAAAGAAATTGTTCACCTCTATGTGAAAGAAAAATGTTAGATGTGTCTTTGTTTTCAGGAGAGACCGAGAAGAGAACACTCTAACTGAGCCATGACAAGTGTTTGTTATAAAAGAATGGTGACTGTCATGTGATGCAGAAAATAAGGCATAAAAATGTTGCTATGAGAGTCCAGAAGAAAACAGGTTGTTTCAGAATGTAAAATATTAATTCATTTCATCTTAGTTATACCTATGGCTGTCAAATTCACTGTGAGTTCCTGAGTATATTTTAGGATTGACTTGAGATTTTAGACTATATTTGCAAAAGTAAAATTATGTAACGTTGAGAAAAATATCTGGATAGCTCAAGGCCAGGAGCATACTGTTGAACAAAAATATAGACTTAAAATTAAATATATGTACATAGATTACTGGGTACCATTTCAAGATAAGTGACTTATGAAAAGGGTAGCAAAAACTCTGTATCTCAGGGAACCACGACATGTCACAAAAATAAGATTCACCCACTTAATTAGTAAGGTATTGAACTTACATGAAAAGCAGCACTGTTGGTTTAAGATCCCACTAAGAGTAATGATTAGCATAAGCTATAAAAATACTACTAAACCAGGTTACTTATCCCATTTTGAGAAACACAGAATATTGAAATTGCACAAGAACTTTTTAGAATTTGATTTACACCAAGTGCCTTTCAAAGAGTCACTCAAAATTATTTAAATAGTTCTAATGTTGTGAATTTATAGTCGAAGTAGAATAATCCCCTTTTTTACTCTTCTGATCATTATTTTTCTTCCTAATAATTGCATCAAAATCTTTCTTCTACTAATTTCTTTCTGTTCAACTAGTTCTGTCTATGCACAAGAACACACACCCTCTTTCCAGAGATGACTCTTCAAGTTCCAAAACAAATTGCCTGTTGTAAGCTATACATTCCATAGTTCATCATGTTGTATCTCTTCTGGTTTCTTCATTATCTTAATTTCCCTTCTCTAAAAGTTTCACTTAAATTTCACACCCATATGTGAGTGAGTACCACAGACATGGTATAACCAAGGAGAGTACCACAGATTATCTCCCAGGTCAGTGATTCTCTAAACTCTCAGTAACAAAATACCAAACAGCTTTTTAATTTCTCTACTCTATTAAGGACAAAAGTTTATTCTGAAAAAAGAAAAAGAGAGAGAATTGGGGATAAAGATACAAAATCTAAGCTCTGTTTACGATTAGCAGATTCATCTAATCTAAAATAACTAGTAATTTGCTTACTCTCAATTTCTTTTCCTATCTCATCACAAACCAATAATAAATAGGTATGAGCTGCCACTTATTTGTGGACCACACTTTGAGAGGAATTGTCCAAGGTAAAACATGTTGCACTGAAGTTGATGTAGTACATGCTTGTAAGTACTGAAAAGTAAATGCTTTCCTTGATTTGAAGTCAACAATAATCTAAACCAAATGCACATTTGAATACATTAAGCTAAATTATTCCATTCAGGTCTACACATGGAATTTCTTTGGACAAATATAAGTAATTTTGTCATTATTAAAATAATATATTTTCGATATGAATAACATTGAAGTATGCAAAAATATATAGAAAATAAAATTAAAGCCAACTATAATCTCACCATTTAAGATTAGCACATCATACACTATACGCTGCCTTTGCAATCAGGCAATACTGAATTTAAATCTAGCTCTATAGGTTACTATTTATCTATAAGTTATTATTTATGGACCTTGAGCAACTAATTCAATTGGCTAAGGTTTTTTATTTTAAGAAGATAAAAGCCTCCCTAAGGGTGAGTTATGAGCATTAAATGAGTACATCCATATAAGATGCTTAATAGTGAGCAACAGTTAAACCTTTAAAAATGTTACCTAACATCATACAGCTGTAATATTTTACTGCTTATAATCTGGTTTTTGCCCTATATATACTGTCCAAAATTGAGATTTTACTGAATTTAGTTCTTTTTACGCTCTTGCTATAAATAATAGTTCAGCTTGCATTTCACTACTCTATGCCGTTATTTCTTAAATTTCAGAATTTTTCTTTTGTAACATAAAAGTACGTTTTTTTCCTAATGTTATAAAAGTATTTCTGAAATTATTTCTATCACTATCTTTTTTTTTCTGATGGGAATGTATAATTTCAGGCCTCACATTTCCTTCATTTTACGCCCCAAGTAGTCATTTTTTTTTTTTTATTATGGCAGAACAGAATTCAACAAATTGCAGCCTCTAGGCTAAACTGGGGCCACTTTCTGATCTAATAAACAATGTTATGTTATTAGTAGAACAAGCCAAATCCATTCATTTACCTATGACTTGTGGCATCTTTGACACTAAAAAGAAAGACTAGTTGACTAGTTATGACAGAAGCTGTACAGCCTGAAAAGCTGAATATATTTATTCTCTGGCACTTTACAGAAAAAGTTTGCCAATCTTTGTCTATACAAATGAGAATAGAATAAAAATGGATTTAATGGGCAAGTAATAATTTCATTTCCAAAGATGTCATCCTAATCTGAGACTTAAATTTTAAACAGTAATCAAAATGTTTGGTCAAAGTAAGACTGACTGGCAAATATAAGTAAAATTCACATCTGGTTCTGCAGCAGTCAGTAAAGCATTTATAACACAAAAAATGGGTGAAAATCAAGAAGAAAATACAGTATCTCTTTATTAGTGTGTATCCTATCTAGAGTTAATTTTTATATCTGAAAAGTAATGTTTTTCATTAAATTTGGGGTATTTAGGACCATCACTTCTTCAAACACATTTCTCTGTTCCTTTCACTTTGTACTGGAACTCCTATCATTGCACATGAACTTTATGGCCACTCTATCTGATGAAACACTGAACATTGTCCTATTGTCTGAGGTTCTATTTCTTTTTCTTCTGCCCTTTTTTCTTTCAATTTTAAATAATTTCTATTGAACTCTCTTCAAGGTTACTGATTCTTTCTTCTGCTAACTCAATTTACTGTTGAGTCCATCTAATAAATTTTTTAGTTCGATTACTATGCTTTTCAACCTCAGAATTTCTATTTGGAAATTAAGGAACAGAATTCTCCTCTAGAGATGTTAGAGCCACCAAAAGCCCTATAGACACCTTCATTGGGACCTCCAGTCTCCAGAACTATAAGAGAAGAAATTTCTGTTGTTTTAAACTACCACATTTGTGGTAATTGGTTACAGAAGTCCTAAGCAACTAATGTTTCATAATGTTGTTTAGTTTCCATGACTTTGTGTGGGGATGAATGTTTTGTTGGAGTTCTATTTTTATTCCATTACGATCCCCCCCAAAAAATATAAGATATAATTTCTATTCTTTTAAATTTTTTGAGATTTGATTTGTATCCTAGGATACGATCAGTTTTGGAGAAAGATCCATGAGCAGATGAGAAGAATGTATACACAGTATTATTGGGGTGTAATGTCTGTTAAACCCATTTGTTCTAGAGCCATGTTTTAGCAAATTGCTTCTCTTTTAGTTTCCTCATGGAAGATCTGTTCAGTTCTGTCAATGGTGTGTTGAAGCCCCCAGCTTTTATGTATGAAGTCCCCCAGTTGCAGGATAATATATTGTTCTGACTGATTAGAGTCCATTTTACATAACTAGGAGCATTTAATTTGGTACGTAGATATTTAGGATTGAAATGTCTCCTTGTTATATTGTTCCCTTGACCAGTATATAGTGTCCAATTTTGTCTTTCTTTACTTTTGTTGCTTTAAAGGACAACGTGTGTGCAAATATGATTGTGCTTCCTGCTCCCTTTGATTTTCATTTGCCTGAAATATGTTCTTCAACCCTTCACTCTCAGTCTTATTTTGTCCTTGGAGGTTAGATGTGTCTCCTGAAGTTGATATAATCGGCTTATGTCTTTTTGTCCATTGAGCTGGCTTCTTCCTCTTCAGTGGGATAGTCAAGCCATTCATATTTAATGAGATTATTGATAACTATGGTAGAGTTCTGTTCATCTTGTTTGGTGGAGGCCTATTGTCTCATTTTGTCATTTGGGCCATTGTAGAAACTAGCCTTTGTCCTTCAGTTTCTGAATGTCTTTACTTTGCTGGTGGTTTATAATACAGGTCTGTTTATAATACAGGTCTGAATACTTCCTGCAGAACTGGTATTTTAGTCCAAATTTCCTCACTGTTTGCTTGTTAGCAAAAGATTTGATTTCTCCATCAAATATGAAACTTATTTTAGCAAGATAAAGAATCCTAGGTGGAAAGTTGCTCTGTTTAAGAAGATTAAAGACTGGTGACCACTCTCTTTTGGCTGTAAAGATTCCACTGAAAAGTTTCCCATCATCCTAATGTTTTTGCCCTTATAGGTAAGATATTGGTTACACCTAGCTGCTTGCAGTATTTTCTTTTTAATTTTGACTTGGACCAAGTTAATTACATTATGTTTAGGAGATGCTTTGTTTGAATTGTGTCATCCTGGAGTTCTGCAAATATCTAGTATCAGGGTCTCTTGCAATGCTTGGTAAATTCACAACAGTGTCTTGAAGTAGAGCTTCTATGCTTTTAGGACTCGTTTCTTCTCGTTGAGGGATCCCAATTATTTGTATGTTTGTATGCTTTGTGTAGTCTCATATCTCTCTAAGAGTCCCATTTCTCTCTGCTTTTGCTCTCTTTTTTTCTGACTCTCTAAATGATTTAGTTTGAAAATCTTGTCTTCAAGTTCCGAGATTCTTTCTTCTTTATATTCTATTCTGTTGGTTAGACCCTCTAACGCATTTTGAAATTTCTTTTTCAATTCCTTGAGCTCTCATACATCCTACCTAATTATGTCCAGATTCTTGCCAACTGTGTGTTTAATTTCATTGATTTCTTGAGACAGTTTTTAGACTTCTTTTTCTACCTTCATTTCAATTCCATTCATCTTATTTTTCATCCATATTCAAAATTCTATTTGTGTCATTTTGACAATTCTTTATGGATAGGATTTTCAGCTGTGTCTCTCTCAAAATCTGGAGGAGTTGATCTGCGCTGAATTTTCATGTTGCCAGAGTTCTGCTGATTCCTCCCCATTTGTGTTTTCATTTCTTTTTTTAAATTCTAAGCTAAATGGTTAGGATGTCCCTAAATTGTTGAGAGATATTCTAGTTGGGCTTGCTTAGGCAGTTCAAAGGAGTCAATTGGGGGCTAGAAGGCAGAACTAGGCCGACCAGGTGGCACACCTATCTACCATCAATAGAACCATTCTATGGGTCTAGAGTCTTTAGGATGCCCAGTCAGGTCGGCTGGTGATTGCCTCAGCTGCCCCCAAACTTAGAGCTGTCCACTCCCTTTCTGAGACTTGCTAGTGCCAAGCAGCAGGTCCTTATTCTACCAGCCCTGGTATTAGGGCTATTTGTCTGACTGATCTAGTGGCTGGTAGCACTTTCAAAGGCCCCAGGGATGGTGTTTTCCACTTCTATTCTAGGGCTTGCTGATGTGAAGTGGCTACCTGTCCTGTCTCAGTAGCTTATTAGGACCATGGAGATTCCTAATCTGAAGGGATAGTGGCATGTTGAAACACCCAGGATGTGGTGCTCACCCCAGCCCTTCCAGGACCTGACAAAGCAACGCAGCTTCTTGCTGCACAGCTAGCCTACCAGGGATTTAGGGCCATTTGGATACCAAAACAGGCAGGCTGATATTAGTTTCAAGAGTGGTACACACAATGCAAGGGTACATTTCAAAACAACTAAGAGTTTATTATAAATGTTTTACCCCCCAAATAAGTGAGTTAATTAGTTTGTAATTAGTATCTTAATTATTTCGATTTAAGCATTCCACATTGTATATCAAATCATCACCTTGTACCCCATAAATGTATAAAGTTATGATTTAAAAATTAAGTTAGAAAAAAAGAGATAGGCAGCTTTTGTTCTGCTGACCCACTCAGCAGAGTTTTCAGACTGTTTGAAAACTAAAACTGGCAAGCTAGAATCTGATCCAGAGGCTCAAAGATGTAAAAGTCACCACTCCCCTTTGGCACTGAGTAAATAAGCTGCTGCCTGTGCCCTGCCACACACAGCCTCCCAAAACTATTTCTGGTTTGCCCAATGAGGAGAACCCTGAGGTTCTAGGCTTGTTTTCTCTAAGCCAGGTAGCTGGGGCAGGGCCTCCAGGTGACACTGCCAGGCCAGGGGCAGCTTAAGGACAGTTGAACTGCCTAGCCAAATGTCAGTCCCACCAGCAGCAGACTCAGAAACCTGGCTTTCTCCCAGTAATTGAAATTGTGTTTACCAGATGGAGTCACGTGAGCCTCAGCCCACTCCTCTCCAAGCCAGATAAGGGTAGAAGAGGAGAGCCTCTAGGTAAAGCACTTAAGCCAATGGCAGTTTGCAGATGGCAGTCAGAACTGTTCCAGAGGGTGGGAACAGGCCTGCTAATGTTAATATAATTGAGCCACAGTTTACCCCTGCAATGGGGTGTACGGCTACCAGTTCAGAACCTGCCTGTATCCCTGTCAGGGCCACACAGTGCAAGTTCCTGCCAAATGTGCTGGGGAGACAGGTCTTGTCTCCCTTCCCTTCTCCTGTGCCCTATCTGGTCCACAAGCAGTTGTTCCTGCAGGATGCCCATGAGAAACTGACCTATGCAATGCTTGCTTTTGGGATCCCTATGGGGACAGGTCAGGGTCCAAAGTCCCTTCACCTCTCTGGCGCCTGGGGTGGGGCAGCCTTTCTAGGCCATCTGAGCGGGCTAGTGTTTCCCAACCCTGCTGGTCTCCTCAGGGTGCTCTGCTGCTCTCAGCAGAGCCCCAGCACAGCTCTGTTCTGTTGATAAAGAAAGGGGGGAGTGGGCTGTGGCCACAAGCTGGCTGAGGCCAAAAGTACTCCCATTTTGCCAGGCAGGAGGGGACCCCAGGGAGTACACACCCAGGTGCAGAAAAGGTGGGTCTCTAGTCCCCCATGGCAATGGGAAGGGGGACATGTGAGCGTTCCTATGGTTCCCTGCTCACAGTGAGCCCCTGGGTGGTCTCCCTTACTTTCTTTTGGGCTCCTCTGAATCCAGTCCATTCCACAACTGTCCTCTGCACTTTCCCGTCCTCTTTCTTCTCTTCATCCTCACAGTTCATCTCAATGGGGTTGCAGAATACCTTAAATTCTTCTCCCTGTGATTTAGCCCCAATTTCTTTTTTTTTTTTATTGAATGTTAACTATGTACATTAATGCACATCTGGGGTACAGTGTGGGGTTTTCACATGCATTCTGAAATACTTCCATCAAACTGGTCAACACAGCCTTCATGTCATTTTCTCAGTTACTGCTTTAAAACGTTCACATTC
>CAUYTI010156673.1:0-43289 GCA_963575145.1 Galago senegalensis
ACGTTTTAAAGCAATAACTGAGAAAATGACATGAAGGCTGTGTTGACCACTTTGATGGAAGTATTTCAGAATGCATGTGAAAAGCCCACACTGTACCCCAGAAGAGTATCAATGTACATAGTTAACATTCAATAAAAAAAAGAAAAAAAAGAAAAAAAAAAGCTACTTCTTTAAATTTAGTTACAAAATGTAAAAGGCTACTTTGTTACAACCCTTCAAACACTAAACTTCATCATCTCCTGCCCCACCCTCAGAAATTCGCAACTGAAGCAGCAGCTAATACACACAAAAGCTTAGAGACCACACAAAAGCTTAGAGACCCCCTTGTTAATGCAGCATCCAATTGTTACTTTATCATCAATAAAATGGCTTTAAAGTAAGTTAACATTCTAATAGATTCAATGTTAATAGCGCCATTTATTTTTCACATTTTGTGATAATTAGAGGGTGGAGCTCTCTGAGTGGAGTTCGTTGTCTGGCTGGGCGAATATCCTGTAAATTCAGCCCCTTGCATAGTCCACCACATAGATATGAGCTCACACTTCTGCAGAGTATCAAGGGCAGGAAGAAAGCAAAGCCAGCCAGGCGAAGGAGCATGGAGATGTGAAAAGGAGAAGAGAATTGGAGGGGATTGGAGAACAGCAAAGAAGAAGGCAACTAGCTTTGGAAACTATGAAACATCTTGTACCATCAGGAAATGTTTCCCATGGAAGAGAAAGAACTTTAATAGCTTGGGGTCTGAGATGAAGTTGGAGTAAAAAGTACCAGGAAAATATTGGGATGGCCACCATGCCACAGGCTGGGAAATAAAGAATTTAACAACTGCAGGTAATTACAGTAGCTGTGGGCGGGGGAGAAGTAACCCAGTCCCCCAGGGAGACCCAGGTCCAGTGCTTCCTGCAAAGAGCACTGGGAATGGGGCCTGCACATAACGCAGCGGACTCTGAATCCACACCAGCATCTCTGGTCATTGAGATCGTAACAAGTCGTAACAAGTCAGAGCTGCCTTCCCACTGCCCTCCCTTAGAAAGGAAGATGGTTCTATAAATAAACGGAAGCTTGTCTACTTCTGAGACTATGCATAGGTCTAGAATTCCAGAGACAAATCCAAAAGAGAGAAGGTGGGTTTGGTAAGAAATATAAAGGACACGATGCTACTACCAGATAAGGGAAGTTGATGAAGCAGGAGAATTAAACATCAAATCCCCATCCAACCACTGACCCACTGTCGTCCTGAATAGCTGCAGAGGCAGAACTAATGAAAGTTGAGTTAGGATCTCCCAAAATGTAAGTCATTTGGTTGTATCCCCTGAGACATGGAGAGAACCAGTGACAGGCTCCTGGGTAACTGTTTTCCAGAAACTCTTTCACAACAGGCTGACATTCAACACAGTAAAAACCACACCACCAATCTATCCATCTAATTATCCAGATATCATTATCAAGATAATTCCAAATGCTACGATAAAGTTATTGAAAGCTGTCACGGAACTGGGAGTTCTCTGGAAATTTGTTAGCTGGTATCTTGTGGGTAAAGTGAGCAATTTCTATTGCAATGGTCACTTAGGGACCTGGAGGAATCCCTGGTGGTGTGGCAATCCTGTAGCAACAGGCACCAGCCACAGGAAGCTACCAACCGCATTTGGTCCAACTACAGGGACAGTAAAATCCAAACCGGTAAATACTTTTTCTGTATCCAAATGTACACACACATACAAACGCACAAGTACCCTGGCCAATAGACTCTAGAAATAAAATTATACTCCTAAATATCAAAACCTGAAAACACAGCCAGCTTCTCTTTAAAGACAATCAGTATTTTCCATTCCATTTGTATAAGTTTACATTAATATAATGATTATAACATATTGTGAGAATAACATTTATTGAACATTTACCATGCTGCAAACACCATAAAAGGTGTTTTATATAGAGTAGCAGCTCTGTAAGTTGACCACCCAAGGGACTGTAACAAACTGGTCAACATCCAGAGTTGGTGACCACATGGAACTTGCCCTACTGTACTGATATGAACATGTGGTTCATGTCCAGTCTATGAAAATTAGGTCAACTTAAGAGGATGACCAATGTAGGGAGGTGGAGGTTCTCCTGTGTGATAGCTCACTGAATCTTTACAATAACCTTCTGCAATAAGCAGAGTTCGTATAATCCCCACTATATCAGTAGGCAATTGAAACTCATAGGTCTTAAGTGTATTGCCCAGAATCACCTAGCCAGCAAGGAAAAAATAGAACCTGGACCCAGCCTTTCTGGGTAGCTTCTTTCCAATAATCCATAAATATTTTTTGACAAACATTTTTACTTATTTCCACTTTTGTCTACATTGCACATTCAAGTTCGGCATTTTTTTTTTAACTTTCTATTTGGAAAAAAGATTCACAGGTCATAGGGTACAAAGTTGCAGTTATATAGAACAAATAAGTCTAGACATCTGTTCAGCATGAGGGCTGTAGTTCATAAATTGCACATATACTGGAAATGTGCCAACAGGGTAGATGTTGGGTGCCTTACCGTAACATGCACAAAGCAACTTTATGAAAAGGTGAGTGTATTGACTGGTTTGACTGTGGTCATCACTTAACTATGGATATGTGTATCAAACCATCATGTTGCACACACTAAGTATGTCCAACTAAAGAAAAGCTTCACACAAAGTTGCAAAGAAGTGCACGGGGAAGTTCTATAATATGGACCTTTACCCAGTTTCCCCCGGTGATGGCAGGCAGTCCCTGGGTTATGAACGAGATGAGTTCTGTAAATTCGTCAAGTTGAATTTGTATATAATGAGAAAGAGGTACATTTACTTATTACCTGTAATAACCTCTGTTTGTAAGTGCAAGCTGTACATCAGGTGGATGTTTGTAACTTAGGGACAGCTTATGTACTAGAATATCAAAACCAGGAAATGGACATCAGTGCAATCCAGAGCTTGTTCAGATCTCACTGGTGACACATGCACTCATCTGTGTGTGTTTGTGCAGCTCGATGACATTCTATCAGACCTGTGGCTCCATGCAGCCGCCACCACCATGGGGATTCCCCACTGTACTATGAACTGACCGCTCCCTCAGGCTACCGGCCAGCCGCACCAACTTCCTACCTGTCATCCCTAACCCCTGCCAGCAACTGGTCTGGTCTCCATTCTGTCATGTTTTCTGGGTGTTTGAAATTCTTTTCAGTATTTGTAATTATATTTAAAATGTTGTAAAAATTACGCAGTATATTCCTTCTGAGGTTGGCATTTTTCTCTCAGCATTAAAAAGTTCCCACAAGTTTCTGCGCATATCAGTAATTCATTCCCATTTATTGCTGAATAGTACATGATGTGGTTGTACAGTGTTTTGGTTTTGTTTTTAAATTTCATCGAGTCTAACAGGTATAAAGTAATCATCTCATTGCATTCTCTAAGGACTAATGAAGTATCTTTTGTAGTGGTGAAATACCAGCCTATGTGTTGCCCATTTTCTAATAGAATTGTTTATTTCATGAGTTTTGAGGGTTCCCTATATATTCTAGATACAGACCCTTTGATGAACATGATTTCCCTGAGAGGTCCTCTGGGAAGTTGAGCTGGCAAGGGCTTTAATAATGAAATCTAATCCTGCTAGAGTCCAAAGGATCAAATGAAGGTATTGAGCATTTAAACACTTCCGAGTGATTTATTAGGGCCCAGCAGAAAGCCTGGAAGAAAAAACTAGAGACAGACACAAGACCAGGGATATTTAAGTCCGCAGCTGAGACATGGGCAGGGCCGAGGAGGGCGGGGCCCAGGAGGAGGGCGGGGCCTGGGGAGCGTCTCACCTGCCATCTCCTCAGCTCCCGCACCACCTGGTGGCCTCTGCAAACTCGGCAGGGTCCTCCAAAGAGCAATGTCATGTTTTCAGAACACCTTGCGCGTTCCCACCCACGCTTCTCCAGAGTACTGAGCTACCCAAGATATTATCTCCATCCTGTGTAACCATCTTCACTTACGACTCTTCCACAGGAAAGCCAGCGTGGGTGGCGCTCACTACTTTAATCTCTGGAGTCGGATAAGCCGCTGAAAGGGTGAAGGACACCGTGAATGCCGTGGAATCCCATAAAGGACACTTAGCAAGAAGCTTAGGGGACTGCGTGCTCGCCCTGCGGAGCGCTGCTCCCGCCCGGGTCTGCTTTGCACCACCGCCCGCTGCTCCCGCCCAGGCCCCGCTCGGCTCCACCGCCCGCTGCTCCCGCCCAGGTCTGCTCCGCATCACCGCCCGCTGCTCCCCCCGCCCCCCACCCCCACCCCGTCCGCGGCTCTGCTCCGCACCACCGCCCGCTGCTCCGCCCGGGCCCCGCTAGGCTCCACGGCCCTCCCGGAGGCGGTGGGGCTGCGGACAGCGTCTCCGGACTCTGACTCGGGGACGGGCCTGCAGTGCCCCGCTCGCCCCGGGCGTCCCGCGTGCCCTGTGCAGTGCCGCCGGCGTGTACCGTTGAAGGCCAAACTTAGGCCCTGCCCCGGTTTTAAACAATCATAGACTGTCAGAACCAAGAGCCAAGGGAAACTATGACAAGTTGTCTTTTGATTTTGAGTGAAAAATAAAGATTTGTATCTGACTCAGGTTTAACTAATAAGGCAAACATTTGACGTGACAGCTGCAGTAATATTTCGACCATTTGGCCCAGGATCTTTTGTTTACGTAGCAGCTCATATTGCAAACCTACAGGCAACAAGGAACACAGAGTGGTGGGAGCAGGAAGTGAGGGGGCGTGCCAACCTACCAGGGTGCCCCCCAGGGGAACCCCAAAGGGCTCCTGGAGCCTCTACGACCTCTCGATGGCAGATCAAACAGCGCTGAGAACCCCACCACACTGTAAACTGGAAAAGGAGGCCAGAAACTAGTGACCTTCTGGAAGATACACAGCTAGTTAGGGCAGAACCAGGAGTAGACTCCAAGTTACTTAGTTCCACGTGAAACCTTCATTCTCAATACCTGTTCCAACGAACTCTTAATGCCACAGGTCAAGGCTTTTTATGGGGCAAGAAACAGCATTGTCCCCTTCCCCCAAGATAAGTTAAAAAGCTGAAATCATAAAAGGAGAAATCATGACATATAAGAAAGTGCACACAGGCCAGAAACCCAACACAGGTACTCACCGCCAAGCCCTCCTGACACAGAAAAAGAAACTGTTACAGACCCTCTGCTTGGGCTTCACCTCTGCAGAGTCCGCAGAGAAGTCCCGGCCACGACTGTGGTGACATTCTCGTGATCACCACGACCACCAGTCACTATGGAGAAAACTAGGCTCTGGGGAGAGGCTCAGAGGTTCTCTGAGGGTGCAACTAGGACAGGATCCTCCCAGAGGGCAGGGGGGGCAGAGAGGAGAGTGACCTCCATGCAAGACTCTGTGCCACCAGGGAAACAGCATGAGGGCCCTGGTACCTGGGATGGAGACCGAGATGACAGATTGAGAGAAGCAGAGGACACTGTGTAGGGACAACTGAATCTCTGTCCTTCACCTCTTACTGATTGCCGGGACTGGGGCCTCAAGTCTTAGTTTTGGAGGAAATCTGATCTCTACCCTCTGGCTATTTGCCTGTGGCCTAGAGAAGTAATATCAGACAATTTCATTTTAGTGGATTTTTGCAAACTCTGCCAAACTGACAGAGGTGGATTTCATTCCTTCAGCATTGCCTTGTTCCCCATTCAGGGGAAGATGCTGCAGTGTGGCAGAGAGAGCCTGGACCACAGCACCTGAAGACAGCACAGAGGAGCGGACTGGGTCCTACACAGAGAGGACAGTGAGCCTGCAAGCGAGAGTTTGTTCCATTAAGAGATTCACATCCCTGTGTGCAGAGAGTTTTTAATCCCTCGTCATCGCTGGTGCTTAGAACCAACTGTGTTTTGCCTTGACACCAGAGGCGCCTACATTAATTAAAACAACAACAGCTACACCGCAGGCCACCTAGGAAACTTCAATAAAATTTTCTTACCCAGATGAAGTCCAAAATAAAAGTTACTCATCACTGAGTGACACTTCTTGATAATTTAGGAATCAAGATTCTTTCCATTCTATCTCATATCACTTTTCTCCCACAGTTTCAAAGTTCACCTGGGAAAGTACAAGAGCATGAAGGATTGTCCACAGGGCATGTGGATGGGCCAGGCCAGGAAGTGGCACATGCCAACTCCACTAGCAGCCTATTGGCTACAGCTCAATCACATGACCAGACCTAGCTGCAAGTGATGCTGGCAGGTGTACCCTAGTTGAGGGAAGCAGGGAAACACATGGCAGTCTCCCTGTAATTAGCTAGCCGTGGAGGGGGCAGTCTCTGTCCAGGCCCCAAGATGTCAGAGCATCATAAAATACAAAAAATAAAAACATAATTTAATACAATGTGACAACAAGTACACAAATTTAGAATAGAGGGTTAGCAAAGTCTTCCTAAGGAAGTGATATTGGAGATGAGAACCACATAAAGTGCCAGCCACTGAAAGATCCAGGGGGAGAGCATACCAGGTGAAGGCACTCCTGAGGCAGACAGACACTCCACCCCCACTGAGAGAGGGAAGGGGCCAGTGAGGCTGGAATAGTGAGAGAGGAAGGGCATTAGGGGACAGTGCCAGACAAGTAGGACTCTGAAAGTCATGGCAGGACTTTGGATTTTATTCTGACTGCATGAGGAAGCCATCAGAGGATTTTATAGGGAACAATGTGGTCTAATTTGCATTTTTAAAAGGTCACCCTAACTGTGGTGTGGAAAATGAATGGCAAGTGGGCACCAGTGGAGCAGCAGCAAGCTTAGTTAAGCAACAGGAGCACTAAAACATCACTTGAGAAGTAAGACAAAGATCCTTCCTGTGCTATGTTGGTCCAGTCCTGACACCCCAGTATGCCCACACTTCATGTGACTTGCTCAGATATAATCTTTGCCACATAAATCTTCCATCTATCACTTTCCCCCATAAATTTCCCATTCTCAAAGTGATCCTCCCACAATTTTCTCGCCTGTCATGCTATTCTGACATTCTGAACCCCCCAAAATTCTATTACTTATCTCAAAACTCTCAATGGATTGCCCAGTATTTTCCCCCAAAAGTTTTGGCAACTGTGGAAAACATTAAGTTTACAAAGTAACGGTCCTACCTGCAAAGAACTGAAAAATTCTACTGCAGACCCAAGAGAATACACACGACTCCAAAATAAGATGGAAAGAAGGGATCCTACAGCACTCTGAGCGAAATTCGCCAGGAGAGAAGACATAAACTGTTCTCTAAAGAGTTGTACTTGGATTTTTTGAACCTCAGAGGACTGAAAATGGCAGAAGATTCCACAGCCACCTCTCACCCACTCACACTGTGCAGCACGGAAAAAAGATTCTCTCCTAAAGAACTGAAAGAAACATAACGGGAATAAGCTGTGAAGAACCGTTAAACACCAATCTGGAGACTTGCTTAAGATTTGTCTCATAACAGGAAAGTATAAAGGCATATAAACCATTACAAAAGGTAAAAATAACTCAGTGATTGGAAAACACTTACCTTGCTCACCTATCCCTGGTCACTGAAGCAGCACAAATTCACGGATCCATCCACATTGAGGAGACATCACTCTACCTACAAATTTCAGGAAGGAGGAGCAAGGGGGACTGGTGTGCTCAGGCCCAGTGAGCTCAGCTCACTGTGCTCATGGGCACAATGTAGGGTAGATGGCACACCTCCTAGGACTGGGGCACAACTACCACAGGGACTTTACCTAACAAATGCAAACAATGTAACCAAATAGTTTGTACTCTCATATCAATCTGAAATTAAAAAAGAAACAAACTGCACAAAGGGGCGTCCGCATCATCCCCTTACACAGCAGGAGAGTGGGCAACTCCTATGTGCACCATAGCATATACTCGTTTTAAATTTTAGTTCATAGAAAAGTATAGGTTAAAAAATACTACAGGCTCAGACGCACATCACTCACTCTGCTTTGCTCTGCAGAGGTGACCAAGTAGTTAAAGCTAAACAAACTACAGCAATTAAAGCCCATGACCAAGTCAGGGCCACACCAATGAGGGGCAGTTCCCATACAGTAGCCCTAGAATGGACAAAGAAGGGAAGTCTACAGCATAGCTTGTTACTGCCGGGGAGGAATAGGGGTCTATTTGTGGCCGGTCAGGAGAAAGAATTTTCCTGCTCTCAGATTCTAATACTACAAGGCTTGGGAGCTCTGGGCTGCCAAAGGGGTGGAAGGGCAGCACACTGGTTCTGACCTCACTTCCTACGTTCCCTGTCCACAGCAGTCCGACCCACTGCCAGGCTCCAGGTCAGTGCTGTGGCCACTGTGTCCTGGCACCTGTGCTCTTGGACAAGCCCAGCATTTTGGCATCACTTGATCCTCCTCAGCTGTTCTCTGGGCCTGAGGAGATGTTTGCTGACTCAGAATAAAATATGTGAAAGGTTCCCAAACAAACACAACCTACAATTCTGATCAAAATCAATGAGACCGTCAGTCCTGGGAAAGCACCATGGAAGAGAACAAATTGCTTTTAAGCAGCAGCGCCCCCCAGCCAGGGCCCGTGAAGGAAAATTCCACGCAGGCTCTGTTCCCAGGACTCGCTCCCTGCCTCTTCTCTCCCAGAAGCCCCCAGACAGCCTCACACAATAGCCGCAGCCCTAAACACTACACAGAAACCTACCTCTGCTAGGTCTGCTGATATAAGGAAATGCACAGGGCTGTCCTCTACTAGGAGGTACCAGAGGACACGCCCCTGCCAGTCAGTCCCCTGTCCTGCCTCCATAGGCCCCTGCCAGTCAGTGGGCCTGTCCTCCTTCTGTACCTATGCATAGCTGCTGCACCGTGATATCAGTGGGCCTGGCCTCCCTCCATAGGCCCCTGTGTAGCTGCTGCCCTGCCCTGTCGGTAGGCCTGGCCTCCCTCCATAGGCCCCTGTGTAGCTGCTGCCCCACCCTGTCTGTGGGCCTGGCCTCCCTCTGTACCTATGCATAACCTGCACCGTGATGTCAGTGGGCCTGCCATACCTCCATAGGCCCCTGTGTAGCTGCTGCCCCGCCCTGCCTTTGGGCCTGGCCTCCCTCTGTACCTATGCATAGCTGCTGCACAATCAGACCCCAGAGCAGCATCACTTGTGTTTGATTAGGGCCTGAGTGGACACAGGTAAAATCCCCCGAGAGGCGGGCGGAGGGGGGGGGAGCAGCACCACACAGGACCTTGACAATTACATGTAGTTTGATCATCTCTGTCCCCGCCCCCCCTTGGAGATCACACTGTGCTGCTGCCTGCCCCCTGCTCGGTATTTGCATGCTTCTTGCCAACCAAAAATAATCACTATGAACTGAGAAACCGTTACGTGCCAGGCACATTCATGCTCTTCTCACATTCCTATTGGATCCCTCTAGTAAGCCCATGATTTAGGTACTATTTCTATTTCCATGGAAACACACAAAAATACATCAAGTAACTTACCCATGGTCTGCAGCTACAGCAATCGGACAGGACCCCAACTCAGGTCAGTCTCTAAACTACAGATTCTATCCATGATGTATCCGTCCAACTGTCCCTCAGCCTGCCCTGACCATGGTCCTCCTCCATCTGCTCAGAGCCTTGATTGGTCCACCCCTTCCAAGGTCCCCTCCCTACATCTGCAGCATGCTTTTGGCTTATTAAGAGATAGATGGGACACAGGTTTACTCTGAAATGCTAAGCTCACCTGTGAAAGAGGGTATGTCTGGCCATGCCGTGAGTGCCTTTCATGTGGTGGGCGCTGGGAGCCCAGACAGCACAGAAAGAAGTCATCACAGGGAGCACTGTGCACCTTCTGATGGATTCCTACATCTCCTGGGTTCCCTGAGATGTGAGGTTTTCCCAAAGGTCCACAAATCTCATGGGCAAAAATGTTCCTGGACAGTATCAATGAGGAGAGAGTCAAATTTTAACCCTCAAATGATGAGATTTTATCTTCATAAAACTGTAAAAACTGAATGACATAAGAAATCAGATTAGCCAAAGGCAGGGTGTGGTGGTTCATGCCTGTAATCCCAAAACTTTGGGAGGCTGAGGTGAGGGGGATCACTTGAGGCCAGGAGTTGAAGACCAGCCTGGGCAACATAGCAAGACCCTATCTCT
Source organism: Galago senegalensis (assembly GCA_963575145.1). Lineage (NCBI taxonomy): Eukaryota > Metazoa > Chordata > Mammalia > Primates > Galagidae > Galago > Galago senegalensis. The sequence goes on from CAUYTI010156673.1 coordinate 10,123, forward strand.
AAAAAAATCTTAAATTAGCTGAGTGTGGTGACCTGTAGTCACCTCCTCCCAGCTACTCAGGAGGCTGAGGCAAGAGGATTGCTTGAGCCCAAGAGTTCAAGATTACAGTGAACAATGATGACACCACTGCACTCTAGCCTGGGCAACATAGCAAGATCCTATTGAAAGAGAGATAAGAGGAAAGGAAAGGGAAGGGGGGAAGAAGAGGGATGAGGAAAGGGAGGAGGGGAGCGGGGGAGAAAGGAAAGGGGAGGGGACGGGAGGAATCAGATTAGCAATACCAAACTTGAGGACCACAGGTAAAAACCAGAGGGCTGATTCATAGCATCTGTATTCCCTTAGATCTGTGGTCAGTAATAACAAATTAAGTATACTAGTGGCCATTTCACTGCTTTTTTAATTATTCATGATTAAATTTTAAATTGCTTTTAAAAAGTGGCCTGTCTGCATCAGAGAACTTCAGGGAATTGAGTTCTTTTGGCATCGGCATTACTGGAGTAACCACTTCCTTTAAATGTTTGCCTCACCATGTTTACAGTCGTAGAGGACAGTATATCCTTACGATTCTTACGATTCTTAGAGATCATCTAACTTGAATTGCTTATTCTTAGAGACTAGGAAATCAAATCACTGAAAATCCACTAAAGAAATAAAAATCACAGTTCAGCGTTATTTACAGTCTACCTTCTGGGCAATAGCAAGGACCCCTCACACCCAGCTAGCTGGGACCTGTGCGGCCGTTCTCAAGGGAGAGCAATGTAGGAAGTTATATGTGTCTTAGGGTTTCATACATTCTACATTTTTGTCAGCCTTGAAAGGTAAATTGAAAGTCCTGATGTTTTCATTTTAAAAACCTTAGAAATCAATAAGCAGGAGGAATCAAACAATACCACAGTGGCAGCACAGAGCAGCAGATGTATGACAAAAGTCATGTTTGAACAATGGTTATTTAAATGACTAAACCTAGAAGAAGTTTTTTTTTTACTTGTTTGGGGGGTTTTTTTGCAGTTTTTGGCTGGGGCTGGGGGCTGGGGCTGGGTTTGAACCCGCCACCTCTGGCATATGGGACTGGCACCCTACCCTTTTGAGCCACAGGTGCCACCCAGAAAAGGTATTATATGCTTTGCTCTTTTTCTCTATGACCTCTGCCATGCTTATTTCAAAGATGATATTTTATTTTTTTAATTTTATTTCTTATAGCATAACTGTGTACATTAATTCAATCATGGGGTACAGTGTACTATTTTCATATACATTTTGAAATACTCTCATCAAACTGGTCAACATAACCTTCATGTCATTTTCCTGGTTATTGAGTTAAAACGTTCATACTCTGTCAAAGACGGTATTTTAAGTAGCCTATAGCAGACTTCCTAATTTTGATTCTTGTTTGTCTAGATCACAAAAGCAGTGATTTCCCAGTTTCTGGAAGAGGCAGCTCATGTCTGTCACCCGTCGAAACACATCTAGCTGATCACTTCCAGAAGAGATTTCCGTGAACCCCCTCAAGGGTCCGCGGTTACAGCGTATCATCTTGCATTTGGACTGTTCAGTAGCATCTCTTCTCCACCTGTTCTGGTGTGTCCTTCAGCCCAGGGGCCATCCTTAAATTTCTGGGTATCTCTGGTGCCTATTAGGTCCTGGTACTTAGTAGGTGTTGAGATCTCTCTGATGTACAGGTGCCTTCTTCCTGTCCTGCTCGCACTGCCGGAAAGCGCTGCATATCACTAAGGAGATGGGGAAAAAATGAGTGAATATAAATCTGTAGAGATTTCCAAAAGGATGTATTCCCTGAATCTTCTGTTTAGAGAATTAATTTATCTTTCCAAACTCATGAACTGACAAAAATGCTCGATTGTGCCATTCACTTGAAGTTAAAGGGTGCTCATGCCGCCATCACCAAGCAACGGGGTCCCCAAGTCTACTGACGGACAGTTTCTAATGTAACATTTTTATCATGTTGAAAATCCCTTCAAGAACACACATTTTACAACTCTGCTGAATTAAACCAGGTTTGAGGGACACCAGCACCTCAGCAGGGCTATCTTCTAAGTAGCTACTAACCATTTTTAAGGTTTTTGTTTCATTATTTATATATTTTTTTAAGTGCCCCTTTTAAGAGATCATTCTTACTTAAAATGACAAAGACTTTCAAAAAAAAATTTGTCTAACTCACATAATCTTTCTTAGTGAAAATGGATCTTCCCTGCCCAGCCTCCTTCCTGACTCTGAGACCCATCTGGGGGTGGGGAGGGGGTGCAGCAGCCTCCCCCCAGTAAGTGCCGTCCCTAAAGCAAGCATAGTAGCACCTGTCTGGTGGGCTTACCACCTCTTCTCCCTCCTCCAACTCTATTTAGTTTCAAAACTTGACCTAGATGCCCAAGGTTTTGAGGTTGAGCTTGTCTTCTTTGGGCAATAAGAAAGTGATTAAATGCTGAAATATGTCCACTGAGCACCTTCTCCTGAACATGAAACTACCTGTGGCTACAATTCTCCTTATCCCGGGAGCAAAAGATAAGTTCACTGGGGCCCCAGAGCACTATTACTACACTATGGCAGATGTTTTAATATATATACTTATTTTCTTATTCCAAGGCTAACCCACTAACTAAAAAATCTCTTTATTATTTTCCTCTGTGCTCATAATCTATATTTTAGAACAATGAAGTTGTCAATGTTCACGTATAGGTGAAAATGTCCTTAGATTGCCACACGTGTACACGGAGTGGAACCAGTTTGCATTTCCAAGTACAGACTTTTCAGTATTGACCAGACCAAAGGCCAGAGAGGTCTGTGCACCTCTTAGCTGATGACAGCTGACTCTGAGAATCACATGGGCAGTCGTCCCTGCGAGGATGGCTTGTTGCCAGAAGCCTTCGGAACTTAAAGGCTACCCTAGGTGCGTAGAGAAATCGAATTTCTACCACCTTGACAGAATGGTGGCCCAAATTAGATGTCACATTTGGGAAATATATTACATTTAATAGATACATAATTGGTAAATAGAAATTTGAAACTCAGCAGATGAGGAGATTTATCTAGAATCCTCCTGAGTCATGAACTGATTAAAAACCCTACAAATGGAACCAAGTCCACCACAGGCAGTGACTGCAACCCCAGGGGGGAACAGTTAGATCCCCAGCCATCAAGGCTGACTTGCGAAATCACGGAGTGCAATGAAGCTGTGAGTGGCAAAAAGAAATTCTTAAAATGTCCCAGGAAGATACAGATTGAGCATTAGAAATAAAAAGAGGAAGAGGGGAAGAATGTAGAACTCATTGTAGACTCTCCAAGTAGCGGAAAACTTCAAAGGACGGGAGTGTGGAAAGTGAGATTTACAGGCTGTCCCTGGTCCCAGAGGTCCTCTAAGTAATGCAAAGGGAACAGTGACCCTACAAAGGCACTGAAGGCCCATTTTTCACCCAATGATAAGCCCATTAAACTACCCTGGATATTTAAGGCCTAGGAACTCACACAGAGGCTACACTTGAAGGAGACTGCAGCCTGTCCAGGTTAGAAAGAGCACCGCCCAAGTTTGGGGGAGAAGATTTCTCAGAGAGCCGCTGAGGCCTAGTCACTGCTGCTTTACCGGTAAGACAACCATACACCAAGGCAGTCTGTTTACACAGTGACTGAAGGAAGTCAGAATGCCTCAGAGAGCTGATGGGAGCCAAGGAGAAAAGTCGACCAGTCCTGGGCGAGGGCCTCTCTGCCACTCAGTTCAAGACAGTGGAGATGCAGAGATTGGACTTGAAGCTGAGGGACTGATCACAGCTGGAAATTCAAGCTGGAGAATAAGCCCATGTTACCAGATACTTTTAAGCAAGAAAAGGTATCTCAGCCCTCAGGGATGTGAACAGACTGTACAGGCTTACCTCAGCCCAAAGGAAGCTCTGCCATGTCCTTCCCATGACTTTTTAGGTGACAACCATCATGAAGAACGCAATTTGGGAGCTGGATGCAGAGGAAAGGCAGAAAGGGAAACCAGAAATGACTGTGACAGGCAGGATGATGGCTTGAATACAAATTAAGTTCAGATGTATAAAATATATGCAGTCTGAGACTCATATTTACTATAAAAGTCTATGGTTTTTAATCATAAATTATACTTCACTTGTAAGTAAAGCCTAATTCCACATGCACAACTGTATTTGTTGCCCATGGTAGCAATAAGCACTGGTTCTGTACATGTCCTTAATCGTGACAGGCACAATGATGTGGAGAACAAATCCCTCCCAGTGGTCCCCCGCCCCCTCCCAGGCATCATCATGTTTCTTAGCTTGCTCCTGGCTTCTCTGTGCTGGCAGTTTGGTTCCTGAGCCTTCCTCACGCAGCCTGCTGACTGGTGCTGCTCTGTGACCCCTCACACTCTGGGACGTGTGCTCCTGGCTCTGCTGTGGCTATTTTCACTGCTCTGCTTTGGCCGTGTTCAAATTCCTTGAACTTTATTTCTGGGCACTTTATCTATAGCAGGCCAAACTCATGCCCAGCCCTCAACCCAGCCCAGGTCTCTGCTACAAGATTATCCATAGGTCACAGGCAAAGAAGAACTCCATGAAGTAAGACAGCCACCCCCACTCCCCCAAAAAAATCAGGTATGAAAAGAAGAGCAGGTAAAAGGGTGCTCCAGGGAGATCCCAGAGAAGAGAAGGCAACACAGCGAGATGAGATGTCCACCTCACCCAGGCTGGATGGACGGACCATGGTTGCCAAGGTACCAGCCTCCACACTTACTCAGAGCTGGATGCATAAATAATTTTCAGTTTCAAAGCAATGGAAAGAGTGGATATGAATAATACATTTTTATCTGTGCCAACATTTTAAAACAAAGCAGCAGTATTCTATTTGTCCAAATCTGTCTGTTTTACATTATGTTCTAGTAGGAATGTTTGAGTAGAAATTTCATTTGAAATGTGAAATTGTTTATGCTACTGATACAAATTCAAAACAATCTACCGTCTATGGATTTACTATTGTGATGGCTTTTTAAACACATTGATTATTACAGAGTCACTGCGGAGAAGAGAGCCTACAAATGTAGCCAAGTGTGATTCTCCTCCTGACGTTTCCCAAGGATGTTCCTCTTGCGGAGACTGAAGTTCTGTGAGCAGGAGAGACTCCCTGAAGACATTTATGCTCAGTCACAGAAACGGACTCTTGATCAAAGCTGAAGTTTAGGGAACGTAGAACAATTTGTTTGTTTCACCTCTGCTATCTTCAAAAGATTCCAGGACAACAGTATAAATGAAAAGAAAATATATTTATAGGTTGGACATGTTGAAAAAAAATCTAGAATTCTATGCTTTTAATTCCAGTGGCATTTTCAATACAGGTCCCAGATTTATAAAGCACCAAATGTTACATGCTATACGTTGTGCCCAGATGTCCCAGTGAGATCTCTTCTGCTGGCTGTTGGGTCTTACCATCTTGCCACAGTGGTGAAGTGTGTCTGCTTTCTGTTGTTGTACAAGCTAATGTGCAGTGATGTGATCATAGCTCACTATAACCCCAAACTCCTGGGCTCAAGCCATCATTACTGATGTTGATCGCTGTCCATGTGGTTCTCTCCTTTTGAAAAAATGTCTTTTTATGTCTTTTGCTTACATTTTTTTAAATTGTTTTGGATTCATTGAGGATACAAAGAATTAGGTTACACTGATTGTGTATATTAAAGACCCTCCTATAATTTTGGCCTGCCCCCAAGAGGTGTGCCATACACTGTGACCCCTAAACCCCTCCTTCCTTCCGCCTCCCTTCTCCCTCCTTCCCCTACACACCCCCTTTGTATTAGCTAATCTACTACCTTCATATTAGAATTAAGTACATTGGATTCCTGCTTCTTCATTCTTGTGATGCTTTACTAAGAAAAATGTGTTCCACCTCCATCCAGGTTAATACAAAAGATCTAAAGTCCCCATCTTTTTAATGGCTGAATAGTATTCCATGATGTACATATACCACAGCTTGTTAATCCATTCCTGAGTTGGTGGGCATTAAAGCTCTTTCCACATTTTGGCAATTGTAAATTGAGCTGCGATAAACAGTCTAGTGCAAACATCCTTATGATAAAATGATTTGTTTTCTTCAGGATGCCTACTAACGGGATTGCAGGATCAAATGGGAAGTCTAGCTTGAGTTCTTTGAGATTTCTCCATACTTCCTTCCAAAAAGGTTGTATTAGTTTTCAGTCCCACCAACAGTGTGAAAGTGTTCCCCTCTCTCCACATCCATGCTAGCATCTGCAGCTTTGAGATTTTGTGATGTGAGCCATGCTCACTGGGGTTAGGTGATATCTCAGCGTGGTTTTGATTTGCATTTTTCTGATAATTAGTGACATGATGAGCATTTTTTTCATGTTTTTTAGCCATTCATCTGTCTTCTTTAGAGAAAGTTCTATTTATCTTACTTGCCCATTGATATAAGGGATTATTGGCTCTTTTTGTTGTTGTTGTTGCTTTATTTGAATTCTCTATAGATCCTAGTTATCAAGAGCTTTTGTCTGATTTGTAACATGTAAATATCTTTTCCCATTCTGAAGGTTGTCTGCTTGCTTTGGTTGTTGTTTCCTTAGCTGTACAGAAGCTGTTCAGTTTAATTAAGTCCATTTTGTTTATTTTTGTGGTTGTTGCAATTGCCATGGAATTCTTCTTTATAAAATCTTTCCCCAGACCGATATCTCCAAGTTTTTCCCCACATTTTCTTCAAGAATTTTTATTGTTTCATACCTGAGGTTTAAATCTTTTACCCATCTTGAATCAATTTTTGTAAGTGGTGAGAGATGCGGGTCCAGTTTTAGTCTTTTATGTGTGGTTATCCAGTTCTCCCATCACCATTTATTGAATAGGAACTCTTTCCCCAGTGTATGTTCATGTTTGGTTTATCAAAGATCAGGTGGCTGTAAGAGGTTAGTTTCATCTCATGGTTTCCTATTCAGTTCCAAATGTCCATGTCTATTTTTGTGCCAATACCATGCTCTTTTGATTACTATGGCCTTGTAGTAGAGCCAAACATTTGGAATGCTGATACCCCTGGCTTTGTTTCTATTACTAAGAATTGCCTCGGCTATATGGGGAATCTTCTGGTTCCATACAAAATGAAGAATTTTTTTTCCAATCTGTGAAAGTATGATGATGGTATTTTAATGGATTGCACTGAATCTGTAGATTGCTTTGGGAAGTACAGACATTTTCACAATGTTGATTCTTCCCAGCCATGATTATAATATGTTCTTCCATTTGTTAATATCTTCTATTTCTTTTCTTAGGGTTTGGTAATTTTCTTTATAGAGGTCCTTTACCTCTTTTGTTATGTATACTCCTAGGTATTTCATTTTCTTTGAAGCTACTGTGAAGGGAATTGTGTCCTTGATTAGCTTCTCATCTTGGCTGTTATTGTTTTTTATTACTTCCAGGAATCTTGTGGTTGAGTCTTTGGGGTTATCTAAGTATAAGGTCATATCATCATCAAAGAGGGAGAGTTTGACCTCCTCTGCTCCCATTTGGATGCCCTTATTTCCTTGTCTTGCCTGATTGTATTGGCTAGAACTTCCAGCACTATGTTGAATAGTAATGCTGATAGAGGACAACCTTGTCTGGTTCCAGTTCTAAGGGGAAAAGCTTTCATTTTTACTCCATTCAATAAAATATTATCTGTGGGTTTGTCATAGATAGCTTTGATCAGTCTAATAAATGTGCCACCTATGCCTATGCTCTTCAGTGTTCTAATTAGAAAAGGATGCTGGATTTTATTGAATGCTTTTACTGCATTCAGAGAATCATATGGTCTGGTTATTAGAGATTTTACTTTTCTGTTTCTAGTTAATCTGGCCAAAGGTTTATCAATTTTATTTACTTATTGGAAAAACCGACTTTTTGTTTTGTTAATTTTCTGAATGATTCTTTTGTTATCAATTTCATTAATCTCTGTTTTAATTTTGGTTATTTCTTTTCTTCTGCTGGGTTTGGGATTAGATTGTTCTTCTCTTTCCAATTCCATAAGATGGTTCATGCATCTGTCAATGCACTCTCTTTCTGTTTTTTGAATGTAAGCATCTAATGCAATAAATTTTCCTCTCATGACTGCTTTTGCTGTATCCCACAGGTTTTGATAACTTGTGTCTTCATTGTTGTTATGTTTGAAGAATTTAACAATTCCCTCTTTTATCTCTTCCTGAACTCAACTATCACGCAGCATAAGGTTGTTTAATTTCCAAGTCTTTGTGTAGGGATGAACATTTTTACTGTAGTTAAGTTCTACCTTTATCGTCTTGTGTTCTGAGAAGATACAAGGTATAATTCTGTTCTTTTAATTTTACTAAGGTTCAATTTGTATTCTAGGATATGGGCAATTTTGGAGTTCGTACCATGGGCTGATGAGTAAAATGTATATTCCTTAGCTTTGGGATGGCATGTTCTGTATATCTATTAATCCCATTAGTTCTAGGGTCACATTTAAGTCCTTTGTACCTTTGTTTAGTTTCTGTTTAGAGGAACTGTCCAGTTCTGTCAGAGGGATGTTAAAGTCCCCAACTATTATGATGTTATGGGATATCATATTTCTCAGACCCATCAAAGTCTGTTTCATACATCTGGGAGCATTTAAGTTGGGTGCATAAATATTTAAAATTGAAATGTATTCTTGTTTTGTTGAAATTTACAATTGAAACATATTCTTATATTGTTCCTTTGCCCAGTATAAAGTGTCCATCTTTGTCTTTCTTAAATTTAGTTGCTTTGAATCTGCTTGTATCTGAAAATAATATTGGAACCCTTCCTTTCTTCTGATTTCCTTTTGCTTGATATACTGTTTTCTATCTTTCTATCCCTTGATTTGTCCTTCAAGGCTAGGTGTGTCTCCTGGAGATAGCATATGGATGGCTTTTGCTTTTTTATCCAATCAGCCAGCCTGTGCCTCTTCAGTGGTGAATTCAGTTCATTGACATTTATTGAGAAAATTGACAAGTGTGGTAGAGTTCTATTCATCTTATTTTGTGAAAGTCCTTTGTACCATTGTGGAAGCTAAGTTTTGACCTTTAGATTCTGGGTGTTTATTTTGCTGGTGGTCCATTGTGATGGTCAGTGCTGAGAATAGCTATAAGTATTTCTTATAGAGCTGGTCTTGTGTCAAATTTCCTCAGTGCCTGTATATTGCAAACAATTTGATTTCTCCATCAATTTTAAAGCTTAGTTTAGTAGCATACAGAATTCTGGGCTGAAAAGTGTTTTGTTTAAGAATGTTGAAGGTGAGTGACCATACTCTTCTGATTTGGAAGGTTTCAGCTGAAAAGTCTACTGTCATCCTAATGGCTCTGCCTCTGTAGGTCAGTTGGCACTCACTCCGGCTACTTGCAGAATTTTATCTTTCATCTTGACTTTGGACAGGTTCATTACAATGTGTCTTGGAGAGGTTCTGTTTGAGTTGAGATGACTGGAGTTCGATAACTATCTGAAAAGAGTATGTTGCAGTCTTTAATAAAACTTGGAAAGTTTTCATTTATGATAGTCTTCAGTCAGGCTTCCATTCCTGTAGGACAATCTTCTTCCCCTTCAGGAATCCCTATTATTTGTATGTTTGAACACTTCATGGAGTTTTGTAGTTCTTTAAGTACCTGTTCTGCTTTCTCTCTCTTCTTTTCTGACTCTTTAACTACCTGGGTTAACTTGAAAACTTAATGCTCTAGCTCTAAGGTTCTTTCTTCCCCATAGTCTAACCTATTTTTGATAATTCCTACTGCATCTTTACATTCCCTAATTGTTGCCTTCATTTTCTTAAGTTCTTCCATAATATCCTTTCTACATTCTACATATCTCTCATCTGACTTTTGTTTCTGTCTTTCCATTTTCTTGTCCATTCCTTTTCTTGTCTTTATCATCCATATTTTAAATTCCCTTTAGGTCAAGGCCATTAATTCTTTACATGTGAAATCTTCTGCAGTAGCTGCTTCATGGTCCCTTGGGGGAATTCCTCTGTTTTGCTTTTTCATGTTACCCAAATTTTTCTGTTGGTTCCTCCTCATGTGTTCTTTCTTCTTGTTCACCTTCTTGTCCTCCTTTTTCCATCTCACTGCCTCCATTGTTTCAAATTACCTTGTCTCAGAGATTAGGTCTTGAAGTGGCTTCAGCCTGAGCAAAGCCAAACTCTTCCTCATGGACAAAGAAACAGAAGTCCTTGCTCTTGATGACAATATGTTGCAATATATCACCAGGACACTAGGTAGCACTGTGGGTTTTTTAAGGAGACAGAGAGCACAGCCTGCAACCTCTATGGCCCTTATTCCAAATTTAGTTGCCTTTGGTGATCACCTGACTGTTTCCTCAGCATTCAGACCCTACCAGGTTGGGATCTTAAAGCTCAGAAGAATCCTTCAGGGGAAGGTCTCACAGTGCCCCCTGACTCCAGTTCCTGTGAGGTGCAGGAGCCCCTCAGCCTGTCCCAAGAGTGGAGTTCTGATCCTGGCAGACAAAATTAAGACAGTCGTGCTTTAGGCCCCTGCTAAGACCTTCTCATAACCTTCCCACAATGGCAGCCCCTTGGCTGCTGAGACTTTCTCAGTATGGCTGCCTCACCAGCCACCAAACCTATGGCAAATCCACTCCAACTAACATCCAAATCTGGTTGCTATATACTATTCGAGTCCGCCCACTCTTCCAAGCTTTCCACTCAACACACAGCTTCCTCCTACAACTGAAAACTCTAGAAAGGGTTCCTCCCATCCTAGACCTCTGATCTCAGCCAATCACAATCACTTGTCTAATTCATCACATTTCCACTGCACTGGATCATATGCTGTATCCAACTTACCACCTCCTTGCTGTGCTCCCTGAGCTACAACTCTGTGTTAAGTCTCCACACCAGGTTTGGCTGGGTTCTCTCTTTTTCCCCAGACATTCTAGGAGAGCTCAACTGAATGATCCTTCTGGTCCACCATCTCGCTCCACCCCCTTTTGCCCACTTTTTAACAGGTTTAGTTTTTCTTGTCAAGTTGTTTGAGTACCGTACAGATTCTCAATATTAGGCCTCTGTCAGATGAATAACATGCAAATAGTTTCTCCCTTTCTGTAGGTTGTCTGTTTATTGATAATACATCTTGCTATGTAGAAAGCTGTTCAGTTTAATTGAGTCCCACTTATTTATTTTTGTTTTTGCAGTGTTTGCTTTTGGAGTCTTAGTCATAAATTCTTTACCTAGCCTAAAGTTGAGAATAGTTTTTCCTAGGTTTTCTTCCAACATTTTTATGATTTCATGTCATTTAACTCTTTAATCTATCATGCATTGTTTTTTATAGATGGTGAGAGATAGGGATCCAGTTTCATTCTTCTTCATGAAGCTATCCAATTTTCACAGCACCATCTATTGAATAGGATGTCCTTTCCCCAATGTATACTTTTGTCTGCTTTATCAAAGATTACTTAATTGTAGGTATTTAACTTTATTTGTGAGTTCTCTATTCTATTTCATCAGTCTATCTGTCTACTGTTATACTAGCATCATGCTATTTTGGTTACCATTACCTTGTAGTATAATTTGAATTGGGGTAATGTAATGCCTCCATGTTATCATACATTTTAACCAGACATGTATTATAAACCCACAATATATTGTTATTAATTTTGCTTTAAAACAACAAATTGTCTTTTAAAGAAACAATGAAACAAGAAAAAGTTTTCTGTGTTTACTCATGTATTTACCATTCTTGTATTCTACATTATTTTATAGATCCACATTTCCTTCTGGTGTTATTTTCCTAAATTATTTCTTATAGTATGGGCTTACTATAGACAACTTTTTTCACCTTTATTAGTGTAAAAGTATCTTTATTAAAATTTCATTTGTGAAGGATATGTTTCCTGAATATAGAATTCTAGGTTGACAGATTCCGTTTCCTTTCAGCACTTTAAAGACTTCATTCCATGTTCTTTCATTGTTTAAGAAGGCAGTAAACATTTTTTTAAATAAATTTTGATGAGTTTATAGTGTACAAATGTAATTTTTTTTTTTTTTGAGACAGAGTCTCACTTTGTCACCCTTGGTAGAGTGCTGTGTCATCACAACTCCCAGCTACCTCAAACTCTAGGATGTAAGCAATTCTCTTGCTTCAACCCAAAGTAGCTGGGACTACAGGTGCTCTCCACAATGCCTGGCTGTTGTGTTGTTGTTGTTGTCATTGTTGTTTGGCAGGCCCAGGCCAGGTTTGAACCTGCCAGCAACAGTGTATGTGGCTGGTGCCCTAACTGCTGAGCTATAAGTGCCAACCCTAATGTTTTAACATGAATAGATTGCATAGTGGTGAAGTCAAGATTTTAGAATATCTATCTCATGAATATTTCATGTTGTTAAATAATTTCTCATCATCCACCTACCTCCCACCCTCCACTCTTCTGAGTCTCAGGAGTCCTTTGTTCCACATTCTATGTCCATGTGTACATCTCATTTATCCCTCACTTATAAGTGAGAACAAATGGTGTTTGTGTGTTTGTGACTGACTTGTTTCCCTTATGATAATAACCTCCAGTTCCATCCATGTTGCTGCAAGAGATACAATTCCATTCTTCTTATGGATGAATACTATTCTATTATGTATACATACCACATTTTCTTTATCCAACCATGCATTGATGAACACTTGGCTTGACTCCATATTTTTGATATTTTAAACAGTGCTACAATAAACATACAGTTGCAGGTATATATATATATATATACACATATATATATATATATTTTTTACATATACATGTGATTATTAGGTTTCCATTTTTTGCCTTCACAGAATTAAAAAGGCTTAAAGTTTACCAACAATAAAAATGTTTAAGATAAGGACTAGAAACAAAAAGCTTGCAAAGAATGAATGAAGATAAATACATTCAGAAAAGAAATCAGACAATTGCTGCAATGAAATATTAAGCAACAATAATAATAGTAATGCAAAAAAAGTAACATTCACATTGTCAAATAAGAGTATGACTATTACAGAATGCTTTGACTCTGAGGTTCAGTATAGAGTCATCAATTAACTTCTTATTATTTTCTTTCCAAAGTCTCAAAAAATAGACAACCAATATTTATAAATAAAAACAAAAGATAATTTCAAAGAACAGGTCATGCTAAATCTTATAGATAATACAAAAAGAGGAAATACTTCAAAATAATTGTGCTTAATCTGGATGCATCTAATATTAAAATTGGAAAAATATATTATTATAAAGGGGAAATTACAAACATAATTCACTTTTAAATGAGGATGCAGTATCCTGTGCCCTAAACAACATATTAACAAGTTGAAGTAAAAATTAATGTTTAAGTGACGTACGTTAGTCAAAATCAAATCCAATTAATGTGAAATTATTTTCTTTTTTTGCTATTTTTTCTATTTTAAACAGTGCTACAATAAATATACAGGTGCAGGTATCTTTTTGATATTAATATAATGATTTTTTTTCCTTTGGAAGATAATCAGTAGTGGGATTGCTGAATCAAGTGATAGCGCTAGCTTTAGTTCTTTGAGAAATTAACATACCATTTTCCATAAATGATTTACTTATTTTCATTCCCACCAACAATGTATAAGCAATTCCTTGTCTCTGCATCCTCACCAATGCCTGTTATTTTTTGTCTCTTTAATATTATCCATTCTGACTGGTATAAGATGATATCAGTAAAATTCTTATTACAGCTGTCCTTTGTATAATGTGCTCTTTTTCTTCCAATGCTTTTAAACTTTTATTTTCATCACTTGCTTTCAGAAATGTGGTTATGATATGCTTTGATGTGGTGTTATTTGTGTTTATTCTGCCTGGGATTTGTTGGGTTTCATAGACATGTGAATTTATGTTTCTCATCAAATATTGAAAATTTCCAGTTAGCATGACTGCAAATATTCTTTGTGCCCTCAATGTTTTTTGCTTCTCTTTTTGTAACTCAAATTAGCCACATAATCCCAACTAACGTTATCTCAAAGGACACTGCGATTCTGTTTGATTCTTTTCCAGTCAGTTTTCTCTCCGTTTTTCATTTTGGATAGTTTCCATTGTTCAGTTTTCTACTCCACTAAGCATTTTCTGCTGTGTCTTATCTGTTGTTAAAACTACCAAGTGAATTTTTTATGTCGTATATTATGACTCTCAGTTTATCATTTCCATTTGGCTCATTTTTATAGCTTACCCTTCTCTACTGAGCTTTTCCTTCATTACACACCTGTTTTCCTTTAAGTCCTTGAGCATATTTATAACTGCTGTTCTGAAGTTTGTTTTCTCTAATTGCATCGTATCTATCATTTCTGTTTCTGTTCTATTGGCTGATTTTTTCTCCTGATTATGGCTTACAGATTCCTGCCTTTTCACTTATCTAAGAACATTTTTATTATGTTGCAGGTAGGATTTTCCTGGAACCTGGCTCTGAGATGGAGATGACTGTGTAGGAGGCTTATTAGGGAACATCTTGGAATGAAAACCTGCAGAAAGCAGGGACAGAAAGTAAGAAGGGACAGAGGGAGAAGTTAAGCTGCCATGTAGTCCCAGGGAAAGCACCAGCTGACCCCACCACTAGCTCTGTGGGCCAGGGTAGCCCTTCAGAGATTTCTCAGCTTACTGTGGAGATCAGACCTCTACAGTCCCATGTCAGTCAGTCATGGGGTGCAGTGTAAGCAACCCCAGAAAAGAAATTGGCCTGAGACAAGGCAATTCTATGCACTGAGGCAAATGCATAGGGGCCTGAGAACTGAGGACTGCCTACCACAAACAACCACAGCGACTAGGGACGTAAAATCATCATTTCTGTCAGGCAGGTAATCTGTGCAGAACACACAACATTCCCCATGGTTTGTGTCCTGAACATTATGAATTAAATCTTGTTTACAGTATGGGTTCTGTTGCCTTTCTTTCAAGAATATTGAGGTTTGCTTTACTAGGCACTTAATTTACTTGAAAATCATCCTGGTCCTTTTGAAGTTTATTTTTAAGTTTTGTTATAAAGTTTCTTTCGCAGTTGTTCTCAACTGAAGGAATTTATTTTTCACAACTGGAGGCGGCTAGTGGCATACAGTGCGTAGAGGTCAGGGATACTGCTGAATACTCTATTATGCACAGGACGGGCCTTCTCCAACAAAGAATTATTGAGTCCACAATATCAATGGTACCAAAATATCATAGTGCCTGATCAATAGGGCCAATTAAGTCCTATTGCTGAAGCACGGCATCCTAGGTGACAGCATAAGGTGCTGAGTGTTCAACATGGTGTTTACCAGAAATTTAATACCTTCCTGTCCTATGAAAAGCCAAGAGCTCCATGGAACACACAGCTCCCTGGGAGCTATTCTTTGCTTGGCATGTGGAGTCTTACTCAATAAAAATATAGCTTAACATTCAGACAAGAGAACTCCTTTGCAGATTTCTGGAGATCCCCCTCTTCAACACTCTGCCCTGCAAACTCCGCCAACCTCATCAGCCCCAAGTTCCCATCTCTGTCTCCTCAGTTCAAGACAGTCATGTGACGTTTGGGTCCCCTCCTCCCATCATTGTGGCTCAGAAGTGAGGAAAACCATAATATCCCCCCCCCCAAAATATTGAGGATGGCTAAGTTAAAGACACTGAAAATGCAGGGAACATACTACCTCGGCCTCCATCCCCCGACAGCAGGACATAAATCCTTCCTCACTGGAGGTGGCACCTGCTCGCTGGAGCAGGTGCCAGGGGTTGTGGAATGGCTTTCACTACCTGCACACATGGTCCATCCCTTTGAAAGGCTGAAACTGCTCTGGCCTTTCTCTTTTCACTATACAGGATTTATGACTCTATGTTGAATACTATATGAGCAAGTCCCCCAAGCCACTTCCCTGAGAGAGAAATACTTTTGCACTGAGGCTTCTCCCACGTGATGGGTGCAGTGTGTCTTCAGAAACTGCTATTTGTCGTTGTTAATCTGACCTTCATTTTCAGGAGAGTTGTCTCCACTGAGAACCTAGAAAGGGGAAGAAACGAAATTATGTTTCCTCCCCTATGAAAATGACCTCCAGTCTGAAACAGCTAATCGCAGGGCTTGCTTTGGTTTTTCCTACCTTCTTAGATTGCAGGCCTACGCAGCGCTGCTAACATTTACAAACAGTGGTTGTGTACATAGTGTCCAGCCTCATAGCCAGCAGGGAAGTTTAGTCCAATACCCAACACTTCATCCTGACCAGAGGCAAAACTCTCCTACAATGAGGTCTCAGTGATTTCGTTCTTTTTTCTCTCTTCCGTCTCCGTCCTTGCCTCCCCCGTTGTTTGATGTATCTGTCCGTGTGACTGTGACCCCATGTGTCTGACAAGATAAATTACATGTTGATAAATCATGAACAATGAAAATCTACTATTATCATTAAATACAATTCACCCGTCCCCAAATTCATAAACAGCACCTTAATAAAACAGACTTAAGAATTGAATCTGCAGTGTTTTAATCTTTCCCCTTAACATTTTGGGCTTCATAAAAAAATAGCTGTCCAGTCGTGGAGTTACCTCATTGTCCAGAACTGGAAGAACACCTAGCCTGGCTTCCTGAAAGCCGTGCTAGCAGAGGCTTTCCATGAATTCTGTTGAGGTCTGGCATATCCTGAAAATGTGCCCTCCTCAGACTCCTCCAGAAGCCCTTGTGCTGTAGAGCAAATGTGTCCACATGGGTGCCGAGGACCCCACTCCTGCCTGCTATCATTAGTGATTGGCTGAATAGTAACACTGGTGACTTTGTCACCGGCAATGTCCCAGGATTGTTTGCACAAATTCCCGAGATTCTGTCAAATCATTCCCATCCTGTGTGAGAGGGACTTGA
Source organism: Galago senegalensis (assembly GCA_963575145.1). Lineage (NCBI taxonomy): Eukaryota > Metazoa > Chordata > Mammalia > Primates > Galagidae > Galago > Galago senegalensis. The sequence goes on from CAUYTI010156673.1 coordinate 26,923, forward strand.
CTGTGTAAGTCTCTGAACTGCCAGTCAACCACCTCCTTCAGCTTTGATCAAAGTTCCCTTTCACTGGAATGATTTTTACACTGCCAAGATACTCACAGCAGTTTTTTAATTTGCTCGTTCTTGTTTATATATAGAATGAATGGCAGACTGAGTCACATCACAATGCTAAGTCATCACTGAAGTTAGTGTTCCACACTTTTGAAGTTTCAGTTATATCTTCTAAGAACCACGGCCTTTTTTAGCTGTCCCACTCTTGTTTCCATCAGTAGCACTAGCAGCTGATGTCCTCGGAGGCACATTTTACAAAAAAATAAAACTGATCACTGCAAGTCACTCACTAAACGTCTGAGAGTAGAAAGCAACAAACTGTGTGGCCCTGGGAACATCTGGACACAGCAGCAGGTTGGCTTCCCTTGGCCCAAGTGTCCACCCCTCTGGAGAACACACGCCAAGGCTACGGCTCCAGCACATCACTCAAGGACACCCTACCACCTGCTGCCTACTCAGAACCCGAATCACTGAAATCCCACCATGAACATCCCACTTGTCACTTAAGATTTTAGCGTGAGCAGTTCCCTAAGTCATTACAGCCAGTAAGTATCTGCCTGGAGACATGGTTAATGGTTTTAAACTATTCCATTATATAGATTCGCCATGTGTTAATCACTCCCCCATTCCTGGGACATTTCTATTGCTTAATTCTTTCTACTTCAGTGCTCTCGTCTGCAAAAATGAGGGTAATAAGCATAAATGTTCTACCTCTGCCACCTCAGAGTGTGAAGCGGAGCCAATCCAAGGTGGAAGGACTTTAAAGAAAGGCTGGGATCATGAAGAGGTAGCTCTCACACTTTACGAACATGGTAGAACTCGCCATACAATGCATTCCCCTATCAGCAAACTAAATAGGTACACACATTCAAATGCACTACAAGGGGGGTTCCTGATTAGACTGACCCACTGAGGAAAAGTAGAATAGGTGATGGGTAAGAAACTAAGAAACAGGAAAGGGGAGACATGAGATGAGCTCAGAGAAACCCTGGGAGGCCTCGGACCCTCCACCCCCAGGGAAGGGTGCAGTAGAAACAGACACCAATCAGCAGGCCCCACGTGAAGTGACCTTGAGTGGCCACCACAGCTCAGGAGACTCTGTGGACAGGGTATCATGAAGCCTGGGTGTAGTATGACCGCTGTCCTGTCTAACGCACCCTTGGCCTTCTCTTTGTTACAGAAGGGCTTTGACCCTCAAGCCCCCTTCCAGCTGTAGTGTGCCCCTGCTGCAGAGTGACCCATCACCAGATGTCTTCACAGCAGCTACCCACAGCCTCCATCTTAGTGGATGACCTGAAGGGTAATTAAAATCAGGTTGGAGAGTTCATTTGAAGTATAGAAATCAAAGATTCAAAACCACATGTCTGCTTGAAGGAATGTGAATCATCCTCACTTCTCGCTGAATCTATATAACAGAAAAATAAGGGAACAAAATAAGTTCTTCACCACAGGATTCTCCTCTCTTCATGTCAGAGCTTACAGGGACACCTCTCGCTTACTTGAAATGCACTGGTCCAAGTTCCAAGGGAGGAAGGAAACCCTGCTTCTTGCTCGGGAAGCACAGCCCTAACAGGGCAGGGAGGAAGGAGCAGCAGGTGTCTGTCGTGCTCTGGTGACCACTTTGGCTCCAGCGATCGCATCAGAAGGGAGGGGAAGGCAGGTCATTCGTCTGACAGGTTGTTCAGCCCAAACTCCTGCATATTTGTTTCTCTAAACTCAATTATTCTGCAGGCTCATATTATATTGAATTACACATCTCACAATATTCGAAATGGCTCATTTGTTCTGGGAATTACATGCCTCTAATTGTATCACGAAAATGCTGACAACTGGCAGAATGGTAATGAAACTCAGCCCACCAGCAGCCATGGTCTCCAGAAGGCAAAGCAGCCCAGCGTGTTTCAATGTTGCTGCAGCGCCAGCCATGTGTGAAATGCACGGGAGCAAACGCTATTAGGTGCAATGATGGTTTGTATTTACGCCACTCGCCCTCCGCAGAGTCCTCCTATAAACCTTACAGCCTGTGGGTTTGCTTCCTGTTTGACATCTTAAAGGATTCATTTGGTTACTGTTTCAAAGGCACCTAGCCACTGCCAAATAACCATTTGCCACTGACGATAGATTGCTTAGGAGACAGCAGTGACCTTCCCTAATGAAAGTCACGGTGTGGCATACCAATTCTCCTCAGGACTGAGGACAATTTGACCTACAAGCCTCAGCTGCTGCCCTCTGCAAGCCACCTGAACAGGCAGAGAGCTCCATCACCTCACATCGCACCACTGGAAGCATGGTGGCCCACACCTGGTCCCACTGGGGCACCAGGGCAATGCTGAAAGTCCACTGAGCTCAGAGCCTCATGGAGCTGGCTGAGGCCTTGATGAGACCACATCAGTGCCGGCTCTGCCTCTGCACACAACTGCCAGCTTCCCTCCCACAGGCACTGATCTGGAAAGCACTTCTTGCCTGCTGGTCTCCACCTCAGAGTGTCCATTTCCATCCAATTCAAATTGCCCACTAGCTACAAAGGCTCCTAGAATCTGGCCCTACCCTCTCCAGCAAGTCCAGACTTCTCACTATCCACCATCCACACCATATTCACTTCTGCTACTGGGTCTTCTCATTGTCTTCTAACATGGAAACATTTTTTACCCTGAATTTTCATCGCTAAACCTGAGAATAATATTCGTGATAAAGAAAGACAGCTCACAGGTCTCTCAGAGATTGGCATACATGAGCATGAAGCCAACATATAAAGATGGCGGCCAACTTTGATGGAAGAAGAAAAACTATCACCATATTCACTTCTCCCAAGGTGATTCAGGTGCCACAGGAATATCACAATACCCATCCCTGAACTGCAAAAAAAAAAAAAAAAAAAACAGGGGGGAGGGAAGAAGAGAAAGGATTGAAGATGGTAGATGGTAGTATGTGAGAGACGAGAGGAAGCAACTCAGTCCTAATTCACTGACCAGTGTCCCATCCCATCAAGGGCCAGCTCTCGAGAAAACCCAGGTTTCTAAGTCCTGACAAGTATCCCACTTCTAATATCCAGTAACGGGCTCGCTGTTTGGGGGTGATGGGGGAGGAGGGTGAGGTTGAAAAGAGAGATTGTCTGATGCTTTTACACGCTTAGTTCTCCACTCCACAGTGAGCCCAGAGAGGTCAGATGACTTGGCCAACGTCACGAAGTTAATAACAGCAAATCTGATTTCAGCTGCTGTAGCCTTTTCATTACCTTGAAATACCTCTGGAATCTCACAGACTAATAACAAACAGCACTTTTACTGTCAAAGACACATCACAGACCACAACTGGAAGGATTAAATCCTTAATAGTGACATGCAAGCAACTTGCAGAATTTTAGTTCCATTAAACAAATGCAAATCCTTCATATTCCTTTTTCAAAAACACTTAAAACTGATTTTTACTCTAAGAAAAGCCAAGTTTCCAAAAACAATAAATATAATTCAAAATCCTGAATTGTACTTTCTTGAGTGTTCATTCTTTAAGATAACTTTTCCTGGGGCCTGAAAACCTTTAGCACAGGGTTGAGCTAGCACATGAGGGGAACTTTAGGCTGTGTGATCCAGTAAGAATCTTACCAAGAATAGCTACTGAACAACGGTAAGGCATACCTAAGTTTCACCCAACAAAACAAAAGCTATTAGCATATTGTGGAATTAGGGTGGCACCTGTGGCTCAAAGGAGTAAGGTGCTAGCCCCATATGCCTGCCAGAGGTGGTGGGTTCAAACCCAGTCTCAGCCAAAAAAATAAAAAATAAAAAGTATAAAAAAATAAAAAAATTGTGAAATTGATAAATTGTGTTGTTGAACAGATTACTAATACCCATTTAAACTCTAATAAGTTACACCAAGATTCACTGTCCATTGCAATGAAAGAAAAAGTCCAGTAAAAAGAACTTATCAATAGACTCATCAATTTTCATTTAAAAAGTATTCAAGGTGTAGCTCTTTGAAAATTACTGTAACAGAATCCATGGCAGTTTACTGACACACTGTGTGTCACAATTTTTCTGAGGAGCTTGTAAAAAGCACAGAGCCAGAGCTTACCATAAACATATTTCCATAGATTCTCCAGGGCTAGACCCAGGCATCTACTTTTTAACAAGTTCTCCAGGTAAATCTACTAAAGAACCAAACTTGAGAAATATTATAACTCCTACTATGGTGGATAAATACATCCGTAAGTGTGGAAGACATTCATTCCTTTTGTTAGCTTGTTTATTCTGGCCTAGGAAATAAAGAAATTCTACTTTCCCCATGAAGTTTTCTTATATCAGTAGGGGAAAAACGTCAATTCCTAAAACTACAAGGGGATCACAGTAATTATCTCAAACCTAAGATACATCCTTACGCACTCCCACTGGGCAAAACACTCTACAAGTGAGAGTATTTGGAATAGTTTTGCCAGTGAGAAAGCCCCAACTTTAATGCCATAGAATATACATTAGGTATAGCACCAGGGCTGGGTGGATTTAAACCATTCAGTGCATTTATTCATCCCATTGCCTCCCCAGTCCAAGTCTCTGGGGATAATGTCTGTTTTCTGACCCTGCCATGAGGAGGGTCCCCTTCCAGAGGAATCTTTCTGACTCTCTGTGTGCAGGAAGAGACAGCCAGGTGGCCCTTTCTCAAACTTCAATTTCTCCAATACATTCAACTTGAAATAATCGAAACCAACCCAGCATATTTTGGGTATGGCATTTTCTTCACTCCGTCACGTCTGTGTGTTTTTGCAATACCTACCCGTTAGTAAATTATTTTCTAAAATTCTAATCACAAAGCTCTATTTATGCTGTTAGTTTCCATTTGCATATTTAATTTGCTCTCTTCAACAAAACAGGTGCCAAGTAAGCATCTACTAAGTCCTTCAAAAGTTATGAAGTAAGGGATAAAAAATAAAATAATCCCACTAAACATTACAAGGTCACAAAACTAATTGGCTGTTTCCAAACTTTGCTGCCAATTGTATATAAAGTCTCAACAGAAACTCAAATGGAATCAATGATGAATTTCTCTCTCTCTCCCTCACGGCTCCCTTCTGGCAGCAAGGACACAATCTTACACCTGAGACACAGTGACATCTGGCCACGGAGTCACAGGGAATACTAAGCCACATGCATGCTGAGGGCAGAGTCACTATTTGTATGGCTATTCCCAGCTCCACGTCTGCCCCTCAACCCTTCCCAGAAGGTTTGCTTCTGCCTCTAGAAAGACCGCTAGTTCTCACTTGCCTTCTATCTCTTCTCTACATAAGTGAAAGGCAGAGTTCCATTGGACATTCCCATAAAAGATCCTGGTACGACATATGTTTTCCTGGTTCCACAATAATTTTCCCTAATCCTAGTTTCACCCACCTCAGACTTGCGTGGCTTAGACGTACCTGGTGGGGAGTGTGACTGGGGTTTAGACCACTGGGCTCCCACAGTCCATTTCCAGAGGGATACTTAAGTCTACGCCAGATTCCATGTTGTGCTACTATATGGACTACGTGAGACTGGGTAATTTATGAAGAAGAAAAATTTGTGTCTCACTGTTCTGAAGGCTCCAATCAACACACCAGTGTTTGTTTGGCCAGGGCCTTCTTGCTGGAGCACCACATGGTGGAAGGAGGAAGGGCAAAGTGATAAAAGGGGCTGAACTCACCTTTTTATAAGGGCTTGAATGCCACATGTGACAGGGAAGTCCTCGTGGCCTATTCAAACGTGCCTTAATACTGTTACAATGGCAATTAAATTTCAACATGAGTTTTGGAAGGGACAAACATTCAAACCATAGCAGTTGGCTTACTTTTAATCAAATTCTGGGCTCCAGGTGCCCTGTTTTGATCTTACTAATCATCTGTACTTGGCTTCATTCTTTTAAATACCCCAAGGCTAGGTTACCTTGTCCCCGTCTTGGCCGAGATCACTGACATTAAGCTCCCAACAGAGTTACAGCTTTTTATAACTATTTGATTCACTGTTTTCTCTCTTGCAGGAATATCTACAACTCAAACCTCAACTTATAAAAACTATGCGTTAGTAGTCTTACACCCACCTTGAGGAATATGGGAGGAACTAGTCTTATTCTCTCACAAATAAATAGGATGTAGAAAGAGCAGATGTCCAGTCTGCTTCACATAGAAACAGAGCAGACATTGGGCTTCCATCCTAGGAGTTCTGATCACAAAGACAGCCCTTAGCTCCTCAAATAGCCTGTCTTCTCCCTGACTCTTCAAAACCCCTGAATAAGGACAGAGCCTTTCCTTAAATTGAAGATACTTAGAAGGCCAACTTGCATATACAGCACCTTAACAAGAATCAGTTAAATGTGCTCTATTAGGGCAGGGAAGTTATAAAAGTCACCTCTCTTTTCTGAAAAAATCCACAAGCACTCAGGACTTGTCAAGCAGAAGATGGTCTGGATTCAGCCCAAGGGTGCAGGTGCCCCCTTTGTCCAAGTGCCCTTGCAAATCAGCCAAAAAAATTCCTTCAAGGACAGAGGCATTGACCAAGGTCCATGGAGTAGGCATACCCTTTTAAAGCAGTATTTGAGAGCATAAAAGGAACAGCAAGAAGAAAATCAGCAGATAATACTCGAGAAAAGAAAGTGACAATCAGATAGGAAGAGAGAGGAAAAATCAGAAAAATAAGAGCAAACTTTTCATGCTTAATAATTTAATACATGGAGTTTATCCTGCCTAAGAGAATAGGGGTCCTTGTAGCAAAGCTCTGACTCATGTTTCTTTGTATCCCTAACATACTACTTGGAGTGTAACCTTCAAGAGTAAGTTTTCAGTAACCATGTGGTTCACAGAGGAAAGAGGAGGAATGGACTAACCAGCCTCCATGAGCCCTAAAGGGTTAAACTGAAACTGTACCTGCATTAAGAGCCACGGCCCCTTGAATGTGTTTCAGCAGACCACTTACTAATTTCAAGGAATTATCCACAGTTTTGATGGATAAAGATTATATAGTAAATATGAATATCCAGTGTACTGTGTTAGATATATGAAGGAGACTAAATTCTTTAAAAAGTAATCCTTAAAAAGGAAGAGTAAAAAATATACTCCTGCTCCATTCAACTTCAGCAAAGATCAGAGAATATAGCACAGCATAAAAATAACTGGCCCACTGTGTTGGTTTCTTTGGGAGATTGGTTTACTATTAACAGTGAGGATAAAGAAAAGATTAGATAAATTCCCCAGCAAACACAAAAATCTTAAAGTATTTGAATAGAACACACACAAAACTAAACATTTAAGGAGCTGCAGAGACTTGTCGTCTTGTTATAAAATACCAAATATACTATGGTATATTCCTCTAGGGAACAAATTAAAAAGAATAAATTTGTCTCTAAGAGTGAATTGAGGATTTAAATTTATTGCAGGACTATTGGTCCAAAGGCATTTTGTTAATAAAAATTCACAAACTGTTAAGCTAAATATTCATGGAAAAAGAACTGTAGTTGCGTGGAGTAATTTCCTCCCCTGGATCAAGAAGGTATAATAAAAATGCAGTTTTCTAAATATTTAATTAGTAATATCAGTATCATATGTCACAGAGATACTTGAGCTAAAACCTTTTATTGGATAAAAATGCTAATTTGCAGCTCAAACACTAGTGCAGGCATTTGGAGAAAAAAAATTTTATTCTAAGTAATTCAAAGATGCTTTTAGAGGTAAAGTTTTGAAATGGCAGCTTGAAAACCACAGTGACCTCTCCCCAGGAAAAAAACCACTTAACTAGTGAAAATTACCTTTTACAGCAATCACCTAAAATGTCAGCTAATTGTCCTAAGAGTTTTAGCAAATGGAAAAATAGTTAAGAAAATCTACTAAATTTCAGTAAGAACAGCAAGAGTCTGTGGCATTTGAGCTGCTCCCCCATGCCTAGTTCTGTGTAACTCTATGACATATGCTCTGCCCTCAGGAGGCCCAGATAAAAGGAGAGGAGCTTACACTCAACCTCGCCTCACGTCTATAGTCAGAATTTTACTTTGAGAAGGGCAAGACACTGGTACTCCCTATTCCCCCATAATTCCAGGCAGGCATAGCCAAAGGGGTGAGGCTCCATTCCCCAACCCAGTTGTTCCTTGTAGGGTTGAATCTCTACCCCAGATATGGCAGACTGAAAATACAATACAATAATAGAGGCCCTGATTGATTCCAGATAAGCTATCACATCAGGAGAGAGAAGCCCAGAAGACCAGAGGCTACCACCTCTCTCCAGCACCTGCTCAAAAGGTAAGCATGTCACTCCAGGAGAAGACAAGAATGTGAATGTATTAAACAATCCAATCAAAGGCATAGATTGTCAGACTGGACTTAACTAAAGAAGAAAAAAAGACTTAATGATACACTATTGACAGGAAACACCCTTTAGATTCAGAGATACACAAGGGTTGAAATAGAAGGATGGAAAAATAGTGTGCAAACAGCATTCATGGAAATGGTGGAATGGATATATTAAATCAGACTACATTAACTTTAAAGAAAAAAATTTTAATATATTTCATAATGATAAAGGAGTTAATCAATCAGGAAATCATAACCATTATTAACATACATGCACCTAACAAAGCTGCAAAATACATGAAGCAAAAACTGGAAAAAACTAGAAGAAGAAATAGATAATTCAACAATAATAGTTGGAGACTTCAATGCCCCACTTACCATAATGGCTAAAACACATAGGCCAAAGATCAGCAAGGAAATAGAAAACTTGAACTACATTATAAACCAACTAGATTAACAGATTTCTACAGACTATTCTGCCCAAATATAGCACAATATATATTCTTTTCAAGTCCACATGAACATTCTCTAAGATAATTTTATAACAAGTTTCAAGAAGATTAAGAGGATTGAATTCATACAAAGTACGTTCTCTGATCACAGTGGAATAAAAGTAAAAATAAATAAGAAAAATTTAGAAATGAGCAAATATGTGAAAGTTAAGCAACACATTACTAAGTACTGATGAATAACAGAAGAAATCATAGGACAATTAGAAAATATCTTTTTTTTTTTGGAGTCAGAGTCTTAAGCTGTCATTCTGGGTAGAGTGATGTGGCATCATAGCTCACAGTATCCTCAAACTCTAGGCCTCAAGCAACCCTCTTGCCTCAGTTCTTCTTTAGTAGTAGAGACGGGGTCTCACTTTTGCTCCCGCTGCTCTTGAACTCATGCTGGGATTACAGGCATGAGCCACCATGCCTGGCCAGAAAATATCTTGATATAAATAAAAATAAAAACAAAAACAAAAGCACATCATACCACAATTTATGGGATGCAGCTAAAGATTTATACTAGGAATACAATATTGGTTTAAAATCCAAAAACCAATCTCAACAGACACAGAAGAAAACTTTTGGCAAAACCTAACATCTTTTCATGTTATAAAACAACCAATAAACCAGGAACAGATGGGAACTTTGTCACACTGATAAAGGGCATCTATGAAAACCCTATATGTGACACCGTACTTAATGGTCAAACACTGAATGAGTTCTGAGATCAGGATTGAGACAGGACGATTACCACTTCATTTCTCACTGTTCCAGTGGTTCTAGCCAGAGTAATTAAGCAAGAAAAAGAAATAAGAGGCATCCAGATTTTAAAGGAAGACTTAACACTATCTCAATTTGGAGATAGCATGACCTTATAGAGAGAAAGTCCTGTGGAGTGCACAAAAAATTACTGGAACTAATAAATGAGCTCAGCAAAGTTACAAGATACAAAGTGAGTATTTAAAAATAAATTACGTTTTACACATTAACAATGAACAATCTCAAAAGGAAACTAGGAAAACAATCACATTTTTAGTAGCACCAAAAAAGAGTAAAATGCTTAGGAATAAAATTAATCAAGGAAGTGCAAAACTGTCCTTCAACGGGTACAAGGTCTGGGTCCTGCAGGAAGAGCAGGCTCTGGACATCTGAGGCAAAGCTTGGCATCTGTCCCTAACAATGCTGGTGGGGCGCTTAAAAAGTTATTAAGAGAATAGACCTCAGGCTAAGTGTTCTTACCACACTTCTTAAGGAGGGTGGGGTCGAGGAAACTTTCAGAGGTGACAGATGTGCTTATCACCCGGATCACATAGGAGGTATGCACATACCCAACATGCAGAGCTTTTATGTATCAATTACCCCTCAGTAAAGCTACTTTGAAAACACATTGGACCTCAGGAAAAGAGTAAGACATTAGCTCTCTGGGCAAGAATAATCACTAGCATACTGGTGACAGGCGGGGATTATTCCAGCCTGTGGCAGGGGCATTATCCAAGCACCGTGACAGGCAGAGTGGTGACAGTGGGGCTGGGCGGCAGGTGCACCCATGGAGAACACGGGCCTGCGGATGCAAGGGCAGGGCACGTGCACGTGAGCCACAGCAAGTGTGCAGGAGATGATTCAGGAGGGGAGGAAGTGGAACCAGAGATACCGGCAGGATCCGGACATCAGAGAAGGCAGAGGCAGAGTTACAGACATCTGCAGTGACAGCCAACTTGCCAGCACAATTCATTTCTACCTGTCCTCTTTAACTTGCCTTACGCAGTAGGCAGGGCCTGTTCCCATCACCTTCCATGTGTTCGAAACCGCAGGACCACTGAGGGCAGTTGTGCAGGCTGTGTGCAGAGCAGTGCTGAGGCCGCCACTCACTCACCGGTGCACCGTGTGCAGCCTCCATCAGATTTACAGCGCCGAGACTCAGAAAGCCCGGCCACAGTAGGCCCCAGGGAGGACTTACGCTATGGTTATTGAGCAGGAAAAGATAAGCAGCGCAAGTATAAACTAGTGGAACCTTGCAGAAGAAAGTTTAGCAATACATGAACAAGAGTTTTAAGTGCTTTGAGACAGCAAGTCCTCTGCCTCTGGGAAACCAGCTTTACAAAATAACCACAGATACACACAAAGATTTAGTAACAAGGAGAATCACAGCTCAATGCGACTACTAAGAAATAACTAGGAACAACCTCGATATAAAAATGTGGGGATTGCTTAAAAGCATTCTAAGTATTTTTTGGACAGAGGATATTCAATAGAAGAGATGGGTTTTCAATAATTCCATCTTCTGGGGAATCCAGCAGGGATTGGCAAGGCAACTCAAGGGCTGGCCACAGCAGGCAGATGCCACCCCTCCGTGCTGGAGAGCCCCGCAGGCTGCGCTGCGGACCAGGAGGTGCAGGGAGCCTAGACCCACGTGGGCTGGAGCAGAAGGCGGGTGAATACCTGGCAGCCTCCTTCCTGCCACCCTCTGGTCTTCCACCAGTGTGTCCCAGGGGCCTAACCAGGATGGAATTCCATTTCCAAGGAATCCTGGAAAATGCAGGTTTTGTGATGCAAATGAGAGGTTGGGAATGAATGGAAGGGGAAGCACAGACGGGGAAGGAAGTGCTTGGGGGAGGAAACAGGGTTGGGACAGGGCTGCGTTTGTATAGACTGTGCAGGTGCAGAGAGAGAACCCAGACAATGTGCTTAGGCCTCTCTGTGGGGATGCTGGGCGGAACTGTTTTCCCCTCTGTGATTACCAAATTATCTATAGGTGAGGCAGATGCAGGCATCTGTGCTGATTCCCTCCTCTCCAAACCTGCCGTTAGCTGAAGATAGCCACCAACCAAGGTCACATCCCCTCCTGGGGTGGCAGCAGGTGCATAGGACGCCTGATCAACAAGGGGAGCAGAGGCTGCTTCTCACTCCACTTCAGGACAACTCGCAGTGTCAGCCCAGGTCTACTGCTGTCTTTGGACCCACCTGAACCATGAGCATAGGTGGGAGCACGCCCTGGGGGGGTTGGCCCTGGGTCAGAACATGAGTTCATATGAGCATAAGGAGGGTATGAGTATCCCAGAAACTTGCAGATAGGCCAGCTAGTAATGGGGTCATTTCCTCCTCCCAGCTCCTGGGGCAAAACTGAACCTCCTGGAACCACCGCAGATGATGGTGTGAAGGATCAAACAGAGTGATGGAGTGGGCACTGGAGGCAATCTACCACCAGGCATCTGTGCCCCATGGGAAGACCTGAAGGATTTTCCATTTATAGTAAAAAGCAATAAAAAATGACCTGGCTTGAGGGCTGCTGCATTGCTGAGGAGCTGGGCCATAGCTGTCCTCTATGGCCAGGACTGAGGTCACAGGTGCCCATCTATACCCAGACGCCTGTTAGGGCCCCTGCTAGCAGCAGAGACAAGCAGTGCTAAGTCCCACAGTGGGCCAGTCATCCTAATGAGCAGCAAGGCCAGGTGGCAGCCAAGGGCCCAGCCCAAGAAAGCCTGGGTAGTCCACAGAATAGAACACGCCCAGCAGAAATGCACACGCCCTAATAACAGCATTCCTCAAGTTATACAACCAAAAGATGGTGCAGTTGATCAGGAGGCTGAGAGCAGCATGATTCCTGGCCAGGTTTCCCCTCTGAGCCACTTCTCAGATCTGAAACCCATCCACTAACCCACTAAGTAGGAGGCTGGGTCCCCAGATGAAAGGACCCTACAACACTGTAGCCCATGTACCCAGAAGCGACCCCCCAAGCCCTTCCCAGAAGGGAGATCTTCAGCCATATTAGTTTGTTGAGAAGTCTGGAGAACTCAAGTAAGATTAGCCCACATCACAAATTCCCAAAACTACAGATGTTGGCATAGATGTGGAGAGAAGGGAACACTTCTACACTGCTGGTGGGAATGCAAGCTATTACGGCCTTTTGGGGAAGAAGTTTGGAGAATACTCAAGGAACTAAAAGTAGACCTACCGTTCAATCCTGCAATTCCTCTACTAGGTATATACCCAGATGATCAACAATCTTTTTTTTTTTTTTTGAGACAGTCTCACTTTATCACCTCAGTATAGTGCCATGGTGTCACAGCTCACAACAACCTCGACTCTTTGGCTCAAGCAATTCTCTTGCCCTGCCTCACAAGTACCTGGGACTACAGGTACCTGCCACAATGCCTGGCTATTTTTAGAGACAGGATTTCACTCTTGGTCAGGCTGGTCTTGAACCTGTGAGCTCAGGCAATCCACCCTCCTTAGCCTCCCTGAGTGCTAGGATTGTAGGTGTGAGCCACCACACCTGGCCTGGAGATTTTTTAAATATGAACATAGAAGCTGCAGAGATATATCCCCCTCAGCTGTCCAGATGGCTGTCCAGATCACTCCTCGTGCTCTGTCCATACATGAATTTCATGAGTGGGTTCCCCCACCCTCTGACCCCCCAGTTGGGTTCAGTCAGTTCCCTAGCAAGAGCCCTGAGAGGCAGGTGAGTGCAGACAAGCTATCTGTCCCTGGTTCCTTCTGTGCAGGGCTGCTGCAATTTGAATATATCCTCTACCCAGTGACCACTGAGTTCCTAAAAGCAGCTTTCTCTAAATGAGACTACTGGAGACTTTTGGTTTTTATTTTTGTTTGTTTTGAGACTAGAGTGCTATGGCCTCAGCCTAAGCTCATAGCAACCTCAAACTTCTAGATTCAAGAGATCCTCTTGCTTTAGCCTCCCAAGTAGCTGGGACTACAGGCATGTGCCACAATGTCTGGCTAATTTTTTCTAATTTTAGCAGAGACAGGGTCTTGTTCTTGCTCAAGCTATTCTCAAACTCCCAAGCTCAAGCAATCCTTCTCTCCCAGCCTCTCAGAGTGCTAGGATTACAGGCAAGACCCACCAAGCCTGGCTTTAAATGAGACTATTGTTCCAGGTTCCAGCCTTTGATGATCCTCCTCTCCCCTTTTCCCTCTGACCTAAGGGTAGTTATACCTCTTTCCATTATAGCCCCCCTTTCTGAGCTCAGAGCTTTATAAATAGTCCCTTTATTAAATCCACTCTCAAACCATCCAACTACAATATTTCACCTCTCTTCTGTTGGAACCCTGACCCATGGAGCAACCCACACCATCCCCTCCACAAAGACACTTAGTGAACTTCCAGATGAGTGGGCGTGGGCTCAGCGAGAGCCACCCCCCCCAACTTACCCTGAAATTCTAGGCATCATTTCACAGCATGCCCTGAAGTCCCAGTAATTACAAAGGAACGTCGTCGTCGTAGCAGGATTGATTAGAAGTCATCAATCCAGTTTTATATAAGAGAATACCAATAACACAATATAAAGCATTACTTTTAATTAACAAAAGCAATTAACACTAATTTAAAAGCTCTCTCATTTGTCAAAGAGCCATTTCACCTTAATTGCTAGGTGTGTTATATAGGCAATTAAAAACAAATCAAAATGAAGACCATAGATAAAAGGGAGCAGGCAGACACATCTGGGGCAGCACAGTCAGATTCGCTCCTCCGCAGACCTGCAGGCAGCATCTCACAGCTGCCACCCGGCGCCCTCCCCAGGATGCCCACAAGGCAACCTCCTACCTAGGTACATGCTGGGGAATTGGCTTAAAAAATAAAGTAAGCAAACTTGAATTTTGGCACAGAAAGGTAATTATTTCAGGAATTTTACACAGCCCACAAAGGGATACTCATTCTGTGTCTCCCGTGCTAAGGTCTACTAGGAGCAGGGAGCCATTCTACTCTCCCGCCGATTAGAGTGGTGCCATAGTGGGTGACAGGCTGTTTTAAGTGCTCGAGTGGATTGCAAAGACAGGAATGTAGTAAACACACTCAGGAAAAGAGCTCAGCTCATTAGATGGTGTCATAAGCAGACAGGACGAATGGGATAGGAGAATAGTAAGTCAGGCCTTGAAAGTGAGCAGCAAAAAAAATTTGTTTTTGACACAGAGTCTCACTGTCACCCTGGCTAGAATGCCATGGCATCATAGTTCACAACAACCTCAAAATCTTGGGCTCAAGAGATCCTCTTGCCTCAGCCTCCCAAGAAGCTGGGACTATGGGTGGTCACCACAACACCCAGTTAGTTTTTCCATTTTTAGTAGCAATGGGGTCTCTTTCTCAGGCTGGTCTCTGACTCCTGAGCTCCAGCAATCCACCTGCTTTGGCCTCCCAAAGTGCTAGGATTATAGGCGTGGGCCACCGTGCCCAGCAGCGAATGTTTTGAATAAGAAAAAAGAATAAGCAAGAGGCAAGAAGAACAGCATCAACACAGGCTCCGGAGGAACTGAAACCCAGGGGTCTTCCTCATGCACCACGGACGTGCCAGCATTGTAAGATCCATTAGTCTGGAGTGCGGCTTTTAGGACACGCAAGTGTATATTTTTCAAATGGGTCAGTTATGTAATATTCCTGGTGTGCTGTTCAGGGGGCCCAGTGAAGGGTAGCTATTCTGTGGGCTATTAAAGAAGAGACTTCTCTAATTCTGTAAGAGTTGCCTGGCTGCCAGAGCTAGGCCGTCAGTGTCTAACCCTGGCACTAACATAAATGTGTGACTTCCTGTAAGTTACTTCATCTTAGACTAGTTCTGTCCCCAGGGGGTGGAGTGACCAGTTACCAGGTGAGCCAAGGACACGAAGGCGTGAACACCCAGAGTCCTTCACGGCCTCCCCCAAACAAATCACAGAGATGTCCAGCATTATTGAGTTGCTACAACCTGACAGAAGGGCAAAGTTTGGAGATCTTAAACGCTGTTTCAGTGGTTGGTTTTAATAAAAGTAAAAAAAAAAAAAAAAGATTCAAGAATTCATTCTTTTCAAAGCACTCATATGACAAAAGGTCCTTCATTGATGTCACCATCTCAAATGAAAATTGTCTACCCTCAGGGATTTCTGAATCTTTCAGGACATCGCAATTAAAAGTGAATGTGAGGCACAGACATTGGGGAGGGGGGTAGGAGCGGGGACGGTATATCATCAATGGATAGTAAAATGGTAGGTATCTCAAAATTGCAAGTCCGGGATTCAATCATTTCTAACTCTGAATGATGAGACAGTGAATGCACTGCCAGAACACATACGACCCTAACGCAAACCCAGTGACCCAGGAAAAACTGAAAAATAAAAAGGGTGCAAAGAGGAGGGAACCATACTTCAAAAAAAATGCCACGCTCTGACCCTAGAAGAAAAAATAAAATAAAATAAAATAAAATAAAAATAATATATATACACACATTTCCCAACAACCATGAGTATTTTCTAGTGGTTGACACAGGGAGTTGGTAAAGGATAATACCAACCTCCAAGGGCCGGCCGCAAAATGATAGAGTACTATTGTGACTCAAATGTGTGGGGAAAACTTTGTGTTAATTAAAGAGCCTGGGGCTCGGCGCCTATAGCTCAACCAGCTAAGGCACCAGCCATGTACACCTAAGGTGGCAGGTTCGAATCCCCAGCCCGGACCCGCCAAACAACAATGATGGCTGCAACCAAAAAATAGCCAGGCGTTGTGGCGGGCGCCTGTGGTCCCAGCTACTTGGGAGGCGGAGGCA